>JAUJYS010001907.1:0-16042 GCA_033995665.1 Melogona broelemanni
CACATTTACTTTAGGATGGGGATTTTGATGATGCACAAACATGTGCTTGAGCGGCCATATTGGCCTCAGTTTGAATAATGGAAAACTGAAGATACGCGTAAATGATCAACGCTTTTGATATGGAACAAGTTATCCACTTGTCGCGTATCCGTGTCATGATACGCGTGTTTGACACAGATGTGGACGCACCTTTAGACTCGCTTTTGGACTCTAGTGTAATTTGTCCCAATACGCTAAAACCATTAGTTTTTTGCAGCGCCATAGATTACTATTGGAGATTCTAAAATCGGGTGAAGATGTTGTAGATATGAAATATTCGCCACTTTTGATTGATAATTTAATAATTATTTCAGTTTTCAACTCAACAGCCACAAATGGGCATCTTTCAGTTTTAACTCAACAGCCACAAATGGGCATCATTCAGTTTCCAAAATGGAAATTGAATTTTAATTTATTTCATAGTATATCAAATCAAAATATTACTTCAAATGGATTTACAATATTAGCGAAAGTATTTTTGTTCATTAAAATCAATTTACAATAATCTCAATTTGCCACCCTTTGACATTTCTAGCTTTTATCACCAATCTAGGATCTTCAGTTAGAAGAACCTAGATTGGTGAAAAAAGCCCAACAAAGCTGTTTATGCAATAACGCTCATTTTAAGCCTGGCATTAGGCGTGCATTATCAAATGTATAATGTTTATTGCAAATACAATGTGACTAACTTGTGAATTGAATTTAATGGTTGGGAAAGAGAATTAGGGAAACGGAATAGGAACGAAAGTCAAAAGCGTTTATTTTACTTCTCACATCATCACACATGTAAAGTTTCAATGGCGTTTGATTTATTCGTTCTCTTCTTCATCCTCATCATCGTCATTGTTGATCTGGAAGTACCTAAGTTCGTACGATTCCTTGTCGGTAGCAACAACTCGCAGCCAGTCTCGAAGGTTGTTCTTCTTCAGGTAGTTCTTTGTCAGATATTTCAAATACCTGAAAGTGTAATTGTTGCATGATAAATAAATGGCAAAAAAGTACAAGCTGGCACGCGCTTCAATTTCAATAGTAGTCAAAGACTTGAGACTTTTTTTAAATCACTGTAGTACTAATCGCTACAAGATTTATACCCCTCGTGTCGCTATGGCGATATGTGAGGGGCAGGGAAGGGGAATGGCAGCTGGTATAGCCAGGCTGCCAAACTTATAAACTTATATAAACCAGGCTGACATACTTCTTGGAAAAGATGATCTCGGAATTGATAATAATCTTGGCCTTGTTCTTCTCCAGCGACAGCTCCCGTCCAAAATTATTGGTCTTTCCCTTCACCTTAATCTTTTCCCGCAAGTACTTTTCCTGAAAAAAAAAATCATACATCAGTTAGTCTCAAAATATTTACAACACCATCGGTCATCTTGCTACTGCTTGAAACTACCGCCATGTCATCAGAAAACAAACGTTAGATTATTAATAGGCATGGGATAAGATAATGGATAGCAGAGGCATCGGCTATGAGGGGAGACATTAGTCCAGGATCGAATAAACGAGAGCCTGCGCCAGGAATCGAACCCGGGACCGCCCGTTCCAAGGTATGTTGCCATACCCACAGAGCTAGACGTATTGTATGATGGAAAAATCGGTGCGAAATGCTTTGGACAAATAGGAACGATATGATATGCTCGACAGCTTGGACATAGAAAACATAACTGAAAATACGCTCATAAATCATAAATAACCGATTCAATATCTAACTCAGAAAAGTATCCCTTCACTTACAAAGTCTGAGGCGTTCATAATGCCATCTTCGACGGGATGAGTGCAGTCGATCTGGTACTTGATCGTATTCTTCTTCTTTCGGCCGCCCTTGACAGGGGTCACAGTCGTGGTGCGGGTCTTGGTGGCAGTTGGGGTCGCCTTCTTCTTGGGTTTGGCGACCTGGGCAGATTTCGGCTGGGCAGGCTTGGCGGTGGTGGCAGCGGCCGCGGGCTTCGTCACCGCGGGCTTCGTTACCGCAGGCTTGGTCGCAGCGGGCTTAGCCGTGGCTGGCTTGGTCGCGGCCGGTTTGGTGGCGGCCGGCTTGGTGGCGGCCGGCTTGGTAGCGGCCGGCTTGGTAGCCGCCGGTTTTGTGGCTGCAGGCTTGGCCGCAGCCGGCTTGGCGGCGGCTGCTGCTGGCTTCGACGCGCCAGCCTTTGCCGTACCGGCCTTAGCAGCGGCGGGCTTCGTCTGTGCCGTAGGCTGGGCCTAGAGATTGAAAGGAATACAGATTTAGAGAGAGAAAAAACACAAATACATTCACATAGGGCAGACTACATTGAATGTACAAAAGTTTATCAGTACATTTAGGTCTAGGGTGTAACCACGTTCAGTGACTGTTGTATACATGGACAAATGATCTTAACGCCAAACCAGATTAACCTCCCTTTCCTCCTTTAAGTCCCATCAGCAGGTTGTTGCAATTTAGATCAATGTGATCATCGCTCAGAGAACTTTGGCGATTTACACATCAATTGTAGCATGGGAGAGATAGGCAGGGTAATTAGGACAGGCTTCTCAGGTATCGTACCTGGGAAGCCTGTCCCAATTAACCTGCCTATATCTCTCCCATATTACAATTTCTATACGTAAATCGCCAGTATGCTCTGAGCGACGATCGCATTGATCTAAATTGTAACTTTTGATTATGCCGCAAAATCATTTTCGGTCACCATTGGCTCCACCCGTTGACCGATTTTGACTAATTTTGTACATGTACAGTAGCTCATGCGGGCATGATTACGCTAAGCCTAAATATGATCATCTTATACGTCGTTAGCACCATTCATAGTTATTACAAAGTTCGGCTGAATTTCAGATTACGGGCGAAATGGACCCAACCTAACCTATTCAACCATGTTTTCTACGGTTTGGTTAGGTTAGGTAGGTTAAATAGGTAGATATACCGTCCGCTACCTGTCTACCGTATTTTCCGGTCCATTTCGCCCGTAATCTGAAATTCAGCCCAAAGTTCATCACACATGTTTATTGTAATTGTAATACATGAACAGAACTTAAACGCCTTGCCTCGTACCACCCTAATTGGCTATGCGAAGTATTTCGAACAATAGAAAATAGCACAAAAAATTAGGTTAATGAAATTGCAAAAAGCGACTTTCAACTTTATTTTGTTATAGCAGACCATGCCATGCATAGCGCCACAGTTCCATACAATGGTATAGGACTAAGCGATTGGTGGCGCCTCTCTCGTTTCTAGCTATCAACATGCTCTCAAAAATGAAGGCCTAACACCGATCGGGTACATCGGGATTGATACATAGGCAATCCGTTTAACATAGCGATTTTCGCCAGACAATCGTTATGACCTTATCTAAGCCACCTTCGACTGGTGGAGATTAAAACAGTGAAACCTTGAAAATTTGGCCACATTTTGTGGTGAAAGCAAAATCATTTTTTAGATTTACACGTGTTGGCAAGGGCGGCCATCTTTTAGGCTTAGTGGCATTTCACTCTCCAGAGTCTTGGGGACGCGTCGACTTTGCCGAGATTCACCCTTGATTCCAATATAGACTCGACAAAAATTGTATGATACAAAAACGATTGTGCACCTATTTATATTCGTTAAATTTACTCACAGCTTTCTTCGTTGGAGCGGCAACAACCATTTTTGCTGAAAATCGCGCACGACAACTAAAAAAACTCTTGGTCTTCTTCTCTCACTAGGTCTTAAGGGATGGGCGATTATACTTTTTAAAAAATACTATCGATAGTCAACGACGACAGTTTGAGTTTGAGCATCTCTCGTAAAGCTACAACAACGACAAGATCAATGGCGTAACTTTCACATGTAGCTTGTTCGCAAGTGCATGCACCAATCGTGTCGTATTTAAGATGTTTTCGCAACCTGACTTGGGTTTATTTTGGACTGTGGGTGTGTGTACAGTACCTTGTAACTGACATGTGCTCAACTTTTTGAATTAGTATTTGTTTTCATAGAAAATAGATTTCAATTAATGTGCACCAAAGTCTGCTGTTAGCACTGTTAACTTTATTTGGATAAATGTCGACTGTAGTTGTGTGAATTGTGTTTACGTATCCAGCTGATACCTGACACGAAAGAAAAATCCATCAATCAACACATCTAGCCAACAATGTTGACGTGGAAACGAAAAATAGGTTTGATTGTCTATTAACATTTGTGCACTGTCCGTGACTGTGTAAAATGTCGTCTAAGCCTTAAAATGACGGTTAATAAATGAAACTTTGACAATATATTCTGCAGTTTATTATTATATTTTTTTTTTAGATATTTAGATATAATTGTCACCGCGCTTGAGCAATTAGGCGACATATGTTTAGATTTAGATAGAATTGTCACCGCGCTTGCGCATTTAAGGTGACTTGGGGAATGAGGGAGTAAATGGAATTAGAGGTAGGGAATTGTAGGAATGGTAATGGAATGATAAATAGGTTAGTGCAGTTTAGGGATTCTATTTGCTACAAAACTAAAGTAGTTATTCTTTTATCTATTTGCTACAGTTGAAAAAAAAAATCTGAAAATAAAGTGTTAAAAAATGTATCGTTTGTTTATGTCTTGTAGGATTTTATATATTCATTTTTGGTTCACTTTTATGCACATTGCTTACCGCATTTGCATTGTGGAACCGTGTGAGTGGTGTGGAAAAAACTGAACAGGCGTTTCTTGAAGATCGAGCACGTATTGGTAATTATGGTTCATTGACAATAGAACGTTCTTATTAGCGCCTTTATAAAATATTAATAATTCCAATTTTTAATTTCAAATTTATTTATCCAGTTTCTGTAAGTGTACAGGTGAAGGGCAATGCACATCAAAGCAAACAGATAAAAGTATTAATTGCGTCAAATGGCAGCCGACTAGCAGGAATGATGGCCACAATCAATAGCATAATCTCCAACACACAACACCAACTATTCTTTTACTTGGTAACGTCGAAAGCCAGCGTCCACCATTTAATGTAAATATATAGTGAAATGTTTATTGACCTTTTATATGGTTTTATTTTCACCCTTGATGATGTTTTTTTTATAAAATGTTGTTACTGCTTTTATTATTATTATAAATAAAAAATCTCTTGCACAGAAAATGGATTGAGAAATCCAAGCTTCATGGAATCTCCTATGCAGTTCACATATATCCTGAGCATTTACTTAATGGGGTGAGCATGAATGAAAAATACAAATATATCAATAAGGCATCATAATTTTATTTTAGCAATACTATACAGTTTTAGGAGCTTTTAATTGATATTTTTAATATAAATTTGTTTAACACCTACGTGTTTGTGTGCATATATTGAATGTAGAAAATGTTTTTGAAACTTTCTCTAATTTATCTTTTGCAGTTTGCCAAATTAGACATCCTTAAAATGTTTCCTGAAATCCGAGATAACTTAATATATTTGGATGACGACTGTATTGTCCAAGGCGATATCAAGGAGTTGGCAGATACAAGATGGAAGCCAGGCCGCTTTGAACTACACGTTTCATCGGATTGCAGTTCAGTTTCCAAGCAATTTGGACATATGAAGGTCGCTATATTAAAAATTGCTAAGACAAATATATGCCACATTGCGTTCTAAAATTTTCTGATTGGCGTTTAATACGTGTTTCTACTTCGTGAAATCTATGCAGAACGCCTATTCTGCCTACATCAATTTCAACCATCCGCAAATAAGAGCCCTGAAAATGAACCCCGGGACGTGTACATTCGATTCTGGTGTATTCGTAACAAATGCGACTGAATGGCTCCACCACAATCTGACTGAAAAGCTGGAAAATTGGATTGATCTAAATGCAAAGTAATTTTTTTTGTATTGACCAGCAACTCCGCAAAATAATTATGTAAATCTACTTCGTCCTATCTTGGTTATTTATCGTTGTCCTGTTCAATAACTTATATTTACTTATTTTTTATTTTAAAATATAGTAACAGTATTTTTAGGGAACAGGCCAGAAGCGACAGTGTGGCGAATGCAGCAATGATGGTTACCTTTTATTCGAGAATTTCCATCATGAATCCAATGTGGCATGTCCGACACCTAGGTAACTACTCACTTATATTTGTGTAATAATTGACGTTACACTCCGATCGCAAATCAGCACTGGATGCGTTAGCTGCCCAAGGTTTTTTATAAGTATTTTCAAAAAGAGTCGTTTTTGCAAAAAAAAAATCGAATTATTATTAACCATTGTGTTATTGAAAAGTTTATGCGCACAAAACAATTCTATTGTTTTTTTGTTACCGTTATATCACTTTCGATTATATAAAAGACAAGATCATTGGATTGCTGGAGTCTAATGATCTGTCTCTACAACTCGTTTTAATTTATTCACTGTTTGTAAATTCCACCCACAAGGTGTCACCGCTGGTTCAAGATACTCGGAGCACTTTCTACGACAAGCGAAGCTGCTGCATTGGGATGGACAGTTTAAACCGTGGCACCGCCAAACGTCGCACACAGAGTTGTGGGATCGCTACTTCGTGCCCGACCCAACGAATAACTTTATTTTAATAAGACGGAAGCCATTCATTAAAGTCAAGAATGTATAAAGAATCTCTACTTAATTATTGTTTCCTATTTTCAAGTTCTACTAAAAGCGTAAAACGTGTATTTATTAAAAATGTGCTGGAGAGTGTGATACCAGCGCTGATTGAAGAGAAATAAATTATTTCTTGCTGCTACCAAAAATAATATACATAGAAATTTTAATATTTTTGGGGATTGGACTGTGCTACGGACTATATCCGTAAGTGATCATTAAGCTATGAAATCACTTCACAGTAGATTACCGTGAAACTGCTACTGATGTTTATCGAGGATTAATACTTGTTACTCATGCGATCATGCGACATGCGATCATGCGACTCATGCTCTTGCGATCTCGTTTATCTTCATCCCGCACGGTCCTGCGTTTTAATTATATTATACAAAGATCATTTTTATGATTTGAGTATAATGAGTAACAAGGATCATTAAGCTACCAGGTCACAAGTCAAGGCAGTCTACTTGCAAAAAAAATATATTCAAGGTCTCTGTACACTCATATTTTTTGCATGAATATATGTTTGTATAAATACTTTGCTAAAACATGTAACCAAACTTTTAATAAACTCTTTATAAATTACTTTGCCACGTATCCCTTGTAGTTATTCCAGCGTTTCAGGCATTTTACATTAAATACACAGAAAAGAGCAATGAACTATGATGTACGCGAAGGGGGAAATGAGACAATTATTTGCTAATCGCAAACTAAAAATATAACAACTAAATTACGAATCTTTTTTATAAATGATCCACGTTTAATTCGTGACTGTACAAAATGATTATAAATTGGTTGGTCCTACCTATACAGACCGAGGAAGAACACTCGTGCCCGTCTTTTAAATATTTAGATCGTCATCGGGATCTTCCTCATCAAAATCGTCGGCTTCATCAGGAACGTACAGTATCTGCCCGGTTTCGGAGGTCGCTGACTGGCCTCTGGTGATTAAGAAAAATATCCATCAGATCAATCAACTTGTATTTATCATGCATCTATGCGCCTATTTTGTGCTTTACCGAGTATAATTACGAAATAAACTATTTTTCCTTTCTCAATAATTTGCGTATGCTTACATCATTTTCTCGTAAGGGAGGACAAGTTGAGCGCGCGATTGTTTTTCTTCAGTCTTCAAGGACACGCTGAAGGTGAGTTTAGAAGCGAGTTGGTGGGCCTGAAATTAATTAGTTGGGTATAGATGACAATACTTTCAGATAGTCAATCGCATTCCACCACGGCACAAAGTAAAAAAAAAATGAACTTGCTCAGTAAGATGCTGCATTTAAGAAAATGCTTATTGAATAAAATAGTAAATGTTAAAAAAAGATTAGCGTTTGGTAAAACATTCACCTCTTGGGATGCGACATTCGAACTAGATTTTGAACTTGGCGTCACTTGTTTGATCTCGTCCTCAACAGCTAACGATTCTTTCGATATTGAGAACTGGGTGGTCTGGAACACAAAAAAAATTAACGCAATTATCAATATTTTGCCATCGACAATTAAAATTTGAATGCAATAACGAAGGAAACCACATGCTGGCGCGCCAGTTATACCTCTTTAGTAATTTTCCCACCCACTGACTTGTGGACAATGGAAGCGACGTATTCTGACGACTCCAGTTTCTTTGCCCGCAACCCGATCACGCATGACGCCAAGTATTCGATGTTCGTCAACGTGAAGTCGTCGTGACAGTCGTCATGTAGGAGACCCACTAGTTTCGTCTTTTTTGACCCTTGAATACAATGCTAAGATATTAGGAATTTTCAGACGTTGATCTAGATGCGTAATAAAGAACAACTTGCCAAACACTCGGGTTGGTCGGGTGCGTGCTACGTCACGACAAATAAAAATAAAAACTTAAGATCGATCGATAATATTTCTTCTAACCTGGATTCGAACTAACAATAACTTTCTGCAATGTTCTACACAGCTTCGAGAGATCGTTGTTTAAGATCAGCGGACTGAGCAAGTCTATCACCACCACCACATCCGACCGATTGCCGTCCAAGTTCTTCAAATACTCCAGCAGATCTGTTTGGTAGTTGAGCTTGGTGGAACCAATTGGATCCGACGTCCGATCCCAGCCTCCCGGGTCCGCAAACATATTGTGACAGCTTACGCTGAAACGAAGACACAATTGTCAAAAACAAAATAAGTTAAAAACGCACGAATTCCAGCTCTGTATTAGGACATCCTCAAATATAGAAAAACATTGTTGGCTTACTTTCGATCAAGTCCAAAGGTCGCCAACAGGGCTTGAGTGTTGGGTTCCAAACAAAATAGATCGACACGGCCATGTCTGAAAGAATCACCAAATAGCATGAAAAAAAATTGAGCAAAGAAATGCAGAGCTTTGTCGAAATACAGTCGTAAATTTAAGCAGCGCGAAATAGTGGCGTCATGCCATTAAAACAATCTGTCCATGCACTGTCATTGGCAATATTTTATTTAAAAGCAGCTCCAACCTGGTAATTAATTCCTTGATGAGGGCAAGCAAGAGTGGCTGTCCGGTGCAGTCGATCTTATCTGCAAAGGAAAAATGAATTTATAATTATGTTTAAACTAATAACATATGTCGTTAGGCAAGCGTGTTCCGTCAAGTGTTTGAAAATGACAAGACCTCATCTGTAGTGACAAGTGCAGACAAGATGGCTCGTTATGCACCGCAAGTTGGTTACGTTACAAGTTTTACTTCTTGGTTGGCAAATGCTTCCATTATTGACATTAACCGTTTCATTTTGTACGTAATACTTGCCTTTGATTAACACAAAGTCTGTTGGAGTTGCTCCTTGAACAATATTTTTTAACAAGCTCATCTTGGGCGCCAACTAAGCTAGCTGAGAAGTGGGCCAAATGTGCAGTCCGGAACCAATGGGTGTAGGTGACTGTAGGAACGTGTTTCGCAATACCAGGAAACTAACATACACAGGATTCACCAAGTATGCTCAGACGTCTTTACCAAAGAAACATCTGACACTTATTCTGAAAAAAATATTGAGCAGAACACCTCTCAAAAATTTGCGCCAAGCGAGACGGTCACCCAAAAAACACATGGCCGACAATGAGAGTTTGCGGATGACTATGTGAATGACCTTATGTGTGACGTCAGATTCCTTCCATGATTAACAGGGAGAATATGACCAGGTTCGTCACGCCGCCGCCCAAGTCGACGTACGCATTACGCAAACCTTCTAGGGATTTTAGATTTCCAACCAAAACCCGCCAAAAAACATTTTCTTGCACATTTTTCCATTTTCTTGTTACTTATCAATAAGTGGAAGACGTTACAGTTATCTAGATTACGTAAAAATTTAAGTAACTAAACCGTTACAAAGTTACTCAAAAATGAAAGTAAAATCCCATTTTCTGACGTTACTCCCCATAACTGCTTATGAGCATATTTATTCAGATGCGACAGGGAAAAAATCTATCCAATTTGAGCATAAATTTATAAACCTTAATGGGATTGTACACTTGAAAAATATCAAAGATAACAATAATAAGAAAGCATTACGAATACAATTTAGCACAATCAATTCGTATCACAAATTTTGCATCCATCTACAAAAACATACATGAAACGCAATAAAAAATTATTTTCAAATTCTTTATTTAAAAAAAATGTTGGATAAGGTACAAATAGCATTTTAAAATGTCAAGCCAATGACGCCAAACTTCCAGAAGCTGGTCTCTTAGTTGTGGAATTTTCAGTTTCCTGTATACTCGTAGGTGTTAAAACATCACAGCAAAATTCGAACGCATAAACCCATCAAGACTAGTCATCCAAGGTCCAACAAAAATCATCGTTATCTTGACGCTTCCTTCGACGATCACATTTTGGGCACGGTTTGGAATTATCCATGCACGCGGAGTGATACACGGCAAGACACATCTCACACTAGTAACAAATAAAGATACACGTTTCACAAAATTAATATTCAATTTCGTGGAAAATTCGAAATTTAAATTTCGACTAATATTTGAGCAATCTAATCTAAATTATTGCTTGGTTGGTTAGTCAGTCCTGGGACTGGTTTTAACAACAAGGTGTAGTCTCTGGTTTCTGGTTTCTGGTCTAAATTATAACCGGTTTAATAATCAAATAACGTGGCAACTGTGATTGTTATAACAATAGAAAAATAAAATAGATAAAGAAAATAATGCTAAAATTTCAAAAATAAATATAAAACTTATTTTTATCAGCTCTAAATTATAATCGGCAAAAAATTTAACAATGTTTCAAATGGGGCGAAAGCTTCTTATGACATTGGAAAAAAACCATGGAAGGATACATTTATAAAACAAATGTCCTGCTTTAAAATTCTCACCCTGTATGTTCTTTCCAGTTCGAAGGGATATATAACCTTCGTATTGTTACATATCTCGCAAATGAATCCTTTTTGACTGCACAGTCGACAATCACCAACGTGCTTGATGGCAGACGAGATGATCTTCTGCAATAGCTGCGCCAAGGACCGTGATGGAACTTGAGCCAGATCCTAGGGAAGAAAATATCATCAATTGGTTAATAAATTGAACGTAAATCTTCCAACAATTGTGTGGCGATGTCACCGCATGAGCAAAAGAGAATTTCAACTGAAATACCATCAGCGCGTAAAGGTGAACGTGCTCGAACAAATACTCCTTGGGCCACAGCTTCTTCCGCATCTCTTCGGCGACAGATTCTCGACAGGTGAAGAGATAGGAGCGCAGGTAGCTCAGCTGCGTTCTCAGCACCTGGTGACATGGAAATAAAAAATAATAATTATATTTATTAATATGTTTGTCTGTCCTGCTATAAATTTTTGAAAAGGGCCAATATCTTAACAAATGATATTTATTTCAACTCCAAATTTGACCCTTGTTGATCATATATTGCATCCCTCTTCCCTTCCCTGCCCCTCACATATCCCCAAAGAGACACGAGGGTGCAGTATTTCTGTAGTGCAGTAGGCGCTACGGTGAATTAAACAAAAAAATATTTAAAAAAAATAACATGACCTGATATGAACTTCTTTTTGCTTAATAATTATGAGGTTATTAGGCCGGAAATTTCATAAAAAAAAAACAGAATTCGTTCTTCAAAGTTTTTGGACAGTATAAAAATAGCCAACAATTTTTGCATATTAGAGAATGTTGCTAATATATGGAACAAATGGAAAATACGCAAAAAAAAAATAATACGTAGACAACATGTATCAAACAACTCACCTGCAGTTCCTGCATTTCGTCGGAAATTGAATATAACAAGGGGTTCGATTGACGTATGTCAATGAGTGCCTCCTCCTCAATCTGCAGCAGAAACCGTTTCGTGTGTTTGGCCACTAAAACAACACATCAGTAACAAAACCAAATTAGTACTGCGCGCAAACAAAATAAAGCATATATTGAAAATACAATCGAGAGAACGGACTTGCCTTTATATTTCTTGAAGTCCCAATTGTGAATTATTCGAGCCGGTATCACGTGCTCATCATTTTCATGGCACTGAAATTTCAGTTACAATAATTATCAAGTGTCTGAAGCAGACATCTTAATATAAAATAAAACAGTACAATGAAAACGTTCGTTTATAGTTACCTCGTAACAATAAGAATGACCATCATAATGGCAAACACGAGCCTTCCCATAAACTATGAGGGGAAAGATACAGAAACATGGTTTAAAGGGATTATTCAGAAATATTGACCGCACGTTGGTGCCAGGTCGTTGTACGAGAAAAATCTATTCGCAACCGATCGACTCGGCTGGCTTAACGTCAATGCAAAGATTCGGCATTGGCAAGGCCAAAAAGGCCAGTAACGTTCTCCTTATTTATCGTGGTATTCACATGGAGAACATCAAATTATGATCCGCAAAAACAATTCAGACAGGTGCGGTATGTGCACAAGAGCGTCTAAGAATGAACGAATCATGCTGTTTATTTTTTTTGTGTTAACAAAAAATACACGAAATGAGTACGCAGATAGGAAAAAAAATTATTTACTCATTCCAATCGGTCGTCCGCATGCTTTGCACTGATAATTCTGTTTGTCTAAGCCAACTTCAGAACAGATTTTTCCTAAAACAGCTAACAACTCTCTAGTTCTCTATACACCGAAATAAAAAAGAAGTGACCAAAAATTAGAAAAAAATAGTGGCGGCGAACACTCTCTTGTAAAAAGCAAAAACAAAAGTGGCGCGTGTGCTGAGCGCCAGCCGCAACACGTACCTGATCGAGATTCGGTACGGTCATAGTGCACGACTTTGGTAAAATTTCGAAATCTCCATCGTCGGTGGAGACTGGGCTAACGGGAGGCTGTAAAAAAATAATCGAAAAAAAAAAAACCCACGATCGAATGAAGCCACATATGCAAAGGATTACATCGCATCATTTAAAAAAAAATATTTCTGTAGATAACAAATGAGACATTGTAGTCATTACAGTCATTACAGAGGTCATTGTAGTTGAATGTGATAGGAGCCGTTGAATTTGCAATAGCTTAGAGGAAATGTCTTTCGCGACCAGTGAGTTCATGCCATTTCCATTTCTTACTGGTCGAGAAAGACATTCCCTCTAAGCTGAGACAAATGGTACCTGTGCGTCTGGATCAGATTCGACGCTCTTGTTGACGTCGATTGAAAGGGCGTGCCTGTCCATGTCGTTAAAATCCGGAGTGCGCAAAATTGACGAGTGCATTGGGCTCGAGTTCCGAACAAGCGTATTGAAGCTCTCTGGAACAAAATAGTAATCTGATGGTCCACGATACCAACCCAAAAAAAATTAGCAATACAAAACAACTAAAATACAATAAAAAAATGATAAAAAAGTAACTCTTAGTGTTGTTACACAAAAAAAAATTCGAACACCGCAAGACAAAAAAAATTGCAGTTTATAACAGTTATCATTTTTGTTGATCATTAAGTATTCGTTATTAAGCACTCGTGATATTGTGCTGTAGAGCAACCGCCTGTGGAGTAGCGATCTCGGGTTCGATTCCCGGCTCGGACTCTCGTTTATTCGATCCAGAGGTACTGGTTGGTGAAAACATGCCCCTTCACGAATACTCAAGCGTTTGAAGGGGCACAAAAATCTCATAAGGCACTTCATTGATTGCCAAAAAAAAAATTGCCGAAGACCATTACCAATTCCCATTGAATTGCAATAATAAAACGTAAAACGTAGTTAAAATGAGGTTCGAAAATGTGAAAAGCTGCATAAGGTGATTAATATAAAAATTTGTCAGGAATAAATATGTATTAATTTTAAATTCGCCTGACAATAACGACAATCACAACCCCTCCTCCAAATGTTAAGAAATGGTGAAGCTGAATACCGAAAATTAAACAATCACACATTTCAGCCACCAAAAAATCCTCGTCACCCGTGAACCAATTACCGCTCTCTCTGCTGGAATTGAAGTCAATGTACTTCTCCTCCTCCAACGAAGACGACCAGCCGGTCAGCCCGCTCAGACGGTTCCCCATGCCGGGACTATGTCCCTCCCCGCCGGCGTCGTGCTCCTCCTCGTCTTCCTCTTCATCCTCATCTTCTTCCTCAACGTCCGAGCGGACGACGCGCTCGTCCCCTTCGAAATCCTCGCCCGGTTTGCGGCTCCCGAACGCGGCATCAAGATGCGGCAGACTGTCGTTGCCGACGGCCACGCCGCACGCCAGCTCGCTCAGACTGGACTGGCTGCGGGCGTCCACGTCCTGCTGGACCACCGACTCGACGACGGGCGGACTGGGGCCTTCCAGGCGCAGGACCAGGTCCAGCTTCTCGCTGTAATCCAGCTCCTGCATGGGGGGAGCGTGTTCCGGGGCACCGGACGAGAGGCTGGAGTGCGTGGAGCCGGGCAGCGAGGGCCTGACGGGGATGTCCACCGAGCTGTTGTAGGAGGTGGACGGCTGATCCGACGGCTCCAAGCTGCCCGCGATGTCGTCCACGTCGCGGGCTCGGGTGATGGTGCGGCTTCGCTTCTTGCGGTCAGGAGTGATGGGGCGGCCTCCCTCGTCCAGACAGGAAGCTGTATTTTTCGAAGCCATCGAGAAAGTAGAATCGATAAAAATAAGAACGTGCCCCTTTCGTTAATATAGCGTACGTCGTTCAATAGATCTGTTCACGAAAGCTGACATATCCCTAAATAAGTCTTATTTTTTAAACTAAAAGCCAACTCTAATAAATGCTTTAGTATCTAAGAAAACGCATAGTCAGATGTAGAATTAATGGAATATTAACTAATTAAATAAATGCATCCTCAAAGAGTGCAATGCTATGTATATGGGGGAAGCGCTACTACAATATACGAGTTTAACTTAAAGTTAATAAGAATCGTGATCACAAATATGTGCTTGGCAGGCACTGCATGAGTAAAGGTCACCGTCCTGATCTTACACGCAAACGCTTATTGGCCTATGGCAGCGCTAAGTGTGACCGGTTGCTAGCTTAATCACACTTCATTATAAAAAAAAAATCATTGTGCATATGATATTACCCTTCCAATGCCCATTCCTCGTTCACTTGACAATGGTTTAACAACTGAAAGCGCGTTTATTTTCTGTTTCCACTTAACCTGACGGATACCCACTTTACCTGACGGATACCCACTTTACCACTTTACTGTATCACAATCTGACTTAATTTAATGATTTATTTTATTTTCTTAGTTACCACCTGATGAAAGTTTGAGGAAGAGTCGATCGAACAATGGAATGGGCTGCATTAATGAAACTGATGAATTCTGTGGCAACCGATCGCGAACGCGAGGCGCAGAAAGGCGCTTCGAGATGTCAACTGAGTCACTTGCCCACATCGATTCCAGTGACGACCGGTTCAGGAACAGTGGGCGGTGTCCAAATTCCCGCCAGGACTAGTGGCGTAGTTGTCCAGGCGTTCAGCATGTTCGAGTTGCAGGCCAATTTGAATTGAAACAAATTTAAACCTTAAAAATTAAATTAAAAACGACCCATTATTAGCATGGTGAATCTAGTTTCACGATTTTGTCACGATTTGTCGACTTGCAAGAAAAAAGGGTAACCTTCTACGTATTTTCGCATAATATCCGGTTGCTCGGCATCTCTAAAGTAAGCAGTCACTTTGTAATAATTTCTGAAAAGAACCAATGAATGCGATGTCAATGTTGGGAAAATTATCGGCTCGGCTTATACTAGGAGTAGAAGGGGTTACTCTTAAATGGTCAACGACCTACATTGTACATCCGACTCCTACAGAGTCCTACTTCAATTCCTATTTTAGTACGAGTGTGCAGACTCTGGAAAAATCTTTCAAAGTCTCGAATACTAAGACTGTTAAAATGGAACATCTTCGTTCTAAACCATTTGGGGTGGGGTCCTAAATTCGATTCCCGGCGTGGGCACTCGTTTATTCGATCTCGGGGTATTAGTTAGTCCCGGGATATAACTAATTGGTGCAAGATATGGCAATTGCAACTCAATGTTGGTAAGTGTTGTATTATGCATGCAA
>JAUJYS010001908.1:0-16039 GCA_033995665.1 Melogona broelemanni
TGAATTTTGACGGGATTTGAATGAGGAAAGGGAGGGGGCTTCGACTAAATCTGTGGGGAGTCTGTTCCATTCCGCGAAGAATGATACGTTCGACCACTTTTGACGAAGATCTTAAGCTTGCATAAGTGTCCTCTGCCCCGTCACTTTGCCTTTGTCATCGAAACATATTCGACATACGACTAGTGAGGGAACTTACCATTTTCATTGTTTACAGGAAAAATCAAATATTTTGTGGCTCTGGCTTGTGTACAAAAATAGCTACCGTTTTAGCCTGTCTGTAGGCGTACCTTTTTAAACTGTACCTTGCATACTAATGTGAAACTTTGCATACGTGTTTAACCATAAATGATTGAGGTCACTCTCTAATCTCTCTAATTCTCTAAACTCTCTAAATCTAAAAATTTTGTTTTATTTTTTAGGTCTGTGGCTTGGGGTCGAGTGGGACGATTCGTCCAGAGGAAAGCACGATGGTCATTATGAAGGGCAACAATATTTTTCAACGAAGTAAGAATTTGCTTGTAAAATAAAGTAAAACGAATTTACAAATATATGTTACAATAATTCGAAACGTTAAATGTTTGTTAATTGTTTCAGAAAACCGGGTGCCGGTTCGTTCCTGAGACTGAAGAAAGCAGAACTGGGAATCAGCTTTTTGGAGGCCGTCTACGAACGGTACAAGCACAAGAAAACTATTGAGGCCCTGAAAGAAGAAAAGGAACTATCTATTGTGATGAAGAACAATAGCGTGTTACCCATCGAAGCCGTTGGATACGAAAAGATCGGTGCCAAACAAAGGTAAGTTATTACAAAACATACTTAGCAGCAAGACATAATTTCTAAAACACTATTTTAATTTCTTTGGTGATTTGATATTTTTATACGACACGCTCGTTGACTGAGTCAATTTTCCAAATTATTGTTTCATTTAACAATTTCTCTATTTTGTTCTAGTCGATTGGAAAGGCTTCTCGAAGTGTCAGTTTCGCGGATGAATGTCAGTAGTCCAGGAACACCGGGAGCCATAGAAGAAACCGTCCCCAACATACGGGAGCTGGACATGTCCGTGAGCTTGCTTAGCTCCTGGGACGACGTGGCCAAAATTGCGGCAGAGTTAAAGCATCTGGAAGTTTTAAATCTTAGGTACGAAGGTGCTTGCATTTTGTTGGGATTTAAATGAATTTTTGATTCAATCTTGAACGAGGTTTGTACACTTTTCTGGAGTATAAGGATCTCGTAGGAAATTTGTTTTTGAAATGTCAACTGGGAATTATTACATGATTGGGAAATCTTACTAATATATGCGTTTCTTGCTGCATAATTTCAGCGAAAATTTGTTGGAGATCCTCGATGATCCCAGCTGTCTGGCGTTTTCGTTCCCATCATTGAAAGTTATTGTTTTGAGCAAACTAAGCTACAATTGGCAGCAGGTTAGTACATGTTTATTGAATGTTTTACTCTTTTTCAAATGTTTTTTTTTCTGCACCTTCTCTGTTTTTGTCACAACAAATACTGCTCAAGTTGATACCCCAATTCTGTTTGAGTTATTGACTAAAATTGATTTGTTGTCGCAGATTATGTCGTGTTCCATCATGTGGCCGCGCATTCGGGAACTGCGAGTCCCGTTCAACAACATTTCCGTCATCGACTTGCCACAGGATACACTAACCGAACTCGACTATTTGGATCTGGAATCCAATCCCCTGGAGGACTGGTCGCAAGTCATGAAACTCGGCTGCCTTCATAAGTGAGTCTTTCGTGTGGATTCCTGTCGTTCTGATGCATGGGTGCAATGAAGCAGCATTTTTTATTAGAATGGTTCCATTCTGCGCTGGGCCTCGATTTTTGACGCAACTCAAAAATTGAGTTCAAACTCAAGAACGCTGTGATTGGCTGAATAAAGAAAACGTTATTAAATCAGCCAATCACAACGTTCTTGACTCTAAACTAAATTTTTGAGTTACGTCGATAATTGAGGCCCTAAAACACTTAAAAAAAATTAGTTTAACACATTTTGTAGATTAAGTTGGATAAAAAACAAATGACAAATCCAAATTACATTGAAATTGCTAACCTTGCTTTCATAACATCTCTGACAGGCTTAAGACTCTGAATCTTAACTGCACGGGATTAACCAGAATATTGTTCGACGATGTTCCGCCCAACGCCAAGACAAACCTGTTCCCCGCCCTAGAATGCATCATGCTTCAGAACAACAAACTGGCTCAGGTACGTTCTAAAAAAAAACCCGTCTCTGCGCATCGGCGCAAGCATTTTGAGGTTTGTCGCTCAGTCTGGGAACTACGAAAGTTTTAAAAGGAAACTCTGGTACGCCAATATCATCACCTCGCCCATATTTCTAGTGGTCGGATATCAACGAGCTGAACAAGCTGTCCCAGCTCAAGGAGATCGCCTTCATGAACAACCCGCTGTCCGGCGTGGACAGCCCGGAGACGTTCCGCCAATTGCTCATCGCCAAGATCGGTAAACTGGCGACGCTTAACCGGACCACGGTGAGGAACCAGCCGCGCTATATTTACGAAACTGTCTGCGATATTACAGGCAATGTACTCTGGTGCTAGTAGTAAATGAGTATTTTTAATTAATTGAAACCGTCAGGTACCGACGGACGAACGTAGAGGAGCCGAACTGGACTACCTGAAGCGACAGGGCAAGGAGTGGTTGAGATTGTCTAGCACCGTGCCCGTTGATGTGATCGCGATGGACGCGTTTCATAAGGAACATCCGCGCTATTTGGAACTGATTGACAGTAGGCGCTATATTTATTTTACAAAATATCTCTTGTTGATAAATGTGCTTGAAGTAACAATTGAACGAAGTTTTACGCTTATATTTTAGAAGAAAATTTAGACAATATAATAA
This sequence comes from Melogona broelemanni, assembly GCA_033995665.1. Taxonomy (NCBI): domain Eukaryota; kingdom Metazoa; phylum Arthropoda; class Diplopoda; order Chordeumatida; family Chordeumatidae; genus Melogona; species Melogona broelemanni. The sequence continues at coordinate 2,881 of JAUJYS010001908.1, forward strand.
CGCGCCATCTTTTTCGACAGAACATGGGGCTCCCGAAGAAGCGGAAATGAAACAGCAGTCCAACACGCTAATCGGAAATCTGCTCTGTATCCTTTTTTCTGTCGTCGTTGTTCGTGGCTGTTATGATATCGTTAGAATGCTGCATAGTTGATTAATTAAATTGATCTTACAAATCTTTATACAGATCTTTACAAATTAATTACTTAGTTTATTCATCCAACCAGAAAACTCTATTTTCATTTTCTGATTTCAAACCTCCTATACATGACAATTATTCCTGAGCCAATACTTTTCAGCTGTCGAAATAGTGTGCGCCGATCAGTTGGATAAAATGCCCATCGTTAAAAAGTTTCCAGGTTGCGTACCATTGGTTATAAAATACTCGTTTTTCATGTTATTTTGTATTGGGAGTCTGTGAATGACCATGTTTTTTTTACTCAACAGGTTCGTTATCCATTAACAAATTACGCAGCGTCATCGCGCGACTATTGAGGATTGATATGCACGGTCTGACAATGTACTGCGTTTCTAAAAAGGTGTGCTCTTGCTTTTATTTTTGATAAAGTAATATGGACATGAATGAGAAACTCTTAGATTTTCTTAGCTGAAATGTGTGATGTAGTGTAGTTTATCTCGTGTGCGCAAAGCAAAACAAATGTCGTTAAATTTAGAATTAGAGCCGTGACGCTAATGAATTCTCCTTTTGCTAATGCAGAACCTCGACATCAAGGTTGCTATGGACAACGATATGCGGCAGCTAGCTTTCTACGCCGAAGAAGGGGACAGGATCTTGGTGGAGTGAAGTAAAACGGATGGGTTCTTCTTTGTGAGCCATAATGTCAAGACTGGTTGCATAGATGATAAAAGTTACACGGACTTCAGCACATGCGGCATAATCGACATCTCTACGTTAGCCATCCACCTTTTCTCCCCAATATATTTCGAAGGATTTACGTCCTAATGGCGTAAACCACGATGGCGTCAGACATAATGTCCTGACCAGAATATCGCGAGACGAAATGGCGCAAGGACGACATGGCGAGAAGGCATTTTAAAAATAGTCCAAAAACTGATTTTTGTTACGAAATGTGTGCTGTGAGTGATTTTATAAATAAATGCATCACGGCCACCGTTCTTCTATCGTAATTTAAAGTAATCAGATATTCGAAAAAAATTGTTAAAATCTGTTTTGAACGATTTTAAAATGCCATTCTTATTGATATTTTGACCTTTTATCCGCGGCCTTATGACGTGGCTCCTATTTTGACCTAGTCAAAACTGTTCTATGTTCAGCGCAAATTTTTTTAAGAATTTGCAAATAAGCAAGTTGAAACGCAGTTTTCTGGATCCCTGGCCAATCCCCAGCATAAGATAACAGCTCAATGCTCGCGGGTACAAATTGTAATTGTAATGTTGTGAAAGATGCGTAGGATATATGACGTCATTCACTAATACAATTTTCGCAAGTTCTACTTATATCGACTGGACAATCAATTGTGATCAGCACGCATATTATTATAAACCGGTTTATTGTTGCATGAAGTTAGTGTTGGTGAATGGGCAATCAAAACTTTGAAAAACAATACTATTCCAAGATATACTCATATATTTATATATATTGTGAATATGAAATGAATTTGATTCGCTTGAATATAATGATATATTAAAATGGTCGTTCGACTAGTTTTCAAGATTTTTTCTCACCAATATTTCTTTTTCACGTTCTCGATCAACGAAGAATCGCAAAAAAAAAATTGGGACTCGATTACGGTCGTGTACCAAATGCCACACAATTTTAAATTCGTGTACTCTCAACATTCGCCATTTGAAGTTTTAAAATGTAGGTGGTTCTATTCGACGACGTCCCATCCGAAGAGCAACACTTGTAGCGCACCTTGTGTTGCTCTTAGACACGAGGTCAACAATAGTTTATATAACAATGAGATGAAATGGCAATTATAATGAAAAATTACACTTGGGTATATCAATATTTTTTTTTTGGCTCTGAGCAGCAACAACAATAACAAACGTGAACAACACCTTTGGTGACTAATCATACAATGACTAGGATCGAAGTTAATAATTTTTATAATGCATTCAAATTTGTGCCACATTGAGATAAAATATACAGGGCTCTCATTTTGCTCTCAAGGTGGCAATGATGGTATAATTGGCATATCGGTTTTTGAGATGTAGCCGTAGCCTAATTATTTATATTTCTGGATAGTCCTGTGATTGGCTGTACTTTTAATTTATCTCGGCAGTACATTCGGCCAGTCATAGACAATAATCGGTATTTGGGGAGATACTTTAAGAGCTTGAGAACGCTACCAAATCTATCTGGAGCATGTCATATTTCTTTGGGTTTAACTTTACTGAGCTGTTTGTCAGATTGCTACTACTATGTTCGCAAAACTCAAGTTATTTCAAAAAGAAACTATATTCTAATGTAAGATAGATCGGAATGTGAGTCTCAGTGGTTAAATGCGATATTCGAATGTTTTCCATCATCAGTACAGATTTTTGGATTAAATTTTCCATGCTGAAATGATGAAAGGTTCATCTTTTAATTTTTTAAACGAAACTGTTTAATTTTTGTTTAACAGTTTTCATAGCCAGACTTTAGGTTCTTGCCAAGAGAAAACAAACATATCTAAAACAGCTTTCGAATGCAGTGTCTTGAGTATGCTTTGAAAGAAGTTTGCTAATTTTCCATTTTTAATTAAAAAACGATATTAAGACTCACATTCACGATATTTCAAAAAAAAAAAAAATACAATTAAACGATTTTTGAGCAGTCCAACGAATCACTAGAAATACCTAACAGCCCTTGGATGCACAATCTCAGGACCAAAATGTCCCTACAAATGCGCAGTTTGATTGTAATTTGAATGGACGGAGTTACGCGGGAACATGCACTCTCATTCCAATCAAATTCCATTTTTAAAAGCTGTTGCACGTTCTAAACTGAGCACTGTTGACGTTTGAAATTGGTGTTTCTAACTAATCCGATCGTCAACGAAATCCGATAATTTGAGCAACCCAAAGAAATAGATCTGCACTTTAGAAGAACTCGTACGAAATTTGCCGATTGACATTTGTTATATCTTTTTTTTTATGTGGTCAGATGTAGGTTGGTTTTCGATATTAGCTCCAATCACCAATAGCACATACAGAATTTGGCACATGATGTTAAGAGGGTAAGGGTTATTTAGGGTGGGGTAGTCAATAAAAAAATTGTGGTAACTATTATTGCATTTTTGAAAATGTTTGTGCCGACAATGGCTATATACTGAATTCAGCTAAAAAATAATGACTACACACGACTGTAGCAAGTTCGATTCCTAGAAAGTTTTTAGAATTGTTCTTCTAAATATATTTGCTACAGCACGAGTACGTCACTGCCTTTTAATGTTTTCAACGTTGAACGAATTTTTCGGCAATTTTCGTTGCACCAAATACGTAAATTATAAACTAATAATTAAAATGATTCCTGGCTAGAGTATAAACATATTAAAATTGGCAATTTGTGATTGCAAATGTACCAACAATCCAATGGGACATGTGAAAAGTTAAGCATGCGGAAACAAAACATTCTCGTAATATTGAGTTGAACAAAAATAAAAATGTTTCCAAATAAACACGAAAATAATAAATATTTATTTGCCTAAATTATAATGAGAACAGTGTTTGAAGAAAAAAAAAAGATGAGCTATAACATAAGAGGTCAAAGTGAAACATATTTTGCTAAGATTCAATCAGCGAAACGCCAAGTCGGGGAACACACTTGTAACAAAACAAACATTGTGACGGCGTTAACAAATTCAAATTAATTCGTTACTTATTAGCTCAGCAGTCGTACGTATTCTGTCATGCTTGCTAAAAAAAACAGCGAGCATACAAAAGAGTGACAGTAAATTTAAGCAAGCTAATGAACAAAGGGGTTACGAAAAGGGCACGACAGTCCATCCAAGTCTACCAGCAACTTAGATCTTACCATAAACTTTTGTTTGCCCTGCAAAATTCACAACTTTGCAGTTGGGAGTATAAATTCAAAATCAACTAACTAAGCCACAGAATAGTATAAAAGCACCGACCGTAATCCAGAGAAACGGGAAGCTTTTTTTTTGTACAGCCTCGATTTTTGTGAGGTATTTTTTTTTACATCCCTTCCTAAAAACGTCGAAGCACTTTTCTGGACCAATGTTCGGCGACGAAAAAAGTACGAGTAGAAATTGCAAATCATGAACAACAATGACTTTATCAATGAATTTGTACGTAGCGAAGCAAAAAAAATAATAATAATTAAAAAAAATACAATAAGTTATAAAAATGGTTAATTTATGTACAATGTCTAAGACTAGTGTAAAAAATGCATAAAAGAATTTGCCATGTGGTGCGGGTGTGGTGCGTTATAGGCGACAGATCACGGATTCAGTGGCGGACTTCGAGATTTTTCGACCTCTCTAGTTTTTCTCCTCCCCTTTTCGGAAATAGGGCGTGGTTTTTGTTAGCTGTTGCGATACCGTAGTGCCTAGTGCACTACAGGATTACTGCATCCTCGTGTCTCTATGGAGATATGTGAGGGGAATGGCAGCTGGAATAACCAGGCTTCAGAATCCACCCCTAAGCTCCGGACTCCCTAATGGAAGCTCAGGGGTGACGCCAGTACCCCAGGCTAACGAATAAACGAAAGCCTCTGCCGGGAATCGAACCCGGGACCGTCGGCTTCGTAGGATGTTGCCATACCCACTGAGCCATCGGTACGTACTTTAGGTTAGGACGTCTTAAGTGCAAAGGGGAAGAAAATGGCAGCTGGAATAACCAGGCTGCCTTCCCCCCTAAGCTTCTAAGTTCAGTTAATTCAAAACTAACAATTTATTCAATAGTTCAAAAGTTTTCAAGTTAATCGTGGGACATGGCAGGAAGCAAGAGCTTCTGCGTTATTTATTGCCGAAAGAATTACTGTTTTTTTTTACTGTTGAGTTATTTGAGTTTTATGACAAAATGTGCGGGTACCATTATCCGATTTGTGTGATTACATTTTTTAGAAGAAAGATTGCATTTTTACTCACCGAAGGGCATTGTCCACTACAGCCGCCATGTCCGACTTGACGCCCATCTTGCAAGTACCGGCTTCGTGATTTTTAGGAAAGGTGTTCTGCCTTGCCAAACACTCCAAGTATTCATCCGTATAAAGCGCTAGGCCCTCGCATCCTGGGAAGTGGTATGGATAGAGTTGGGCTTCCAGCGGCTTAAATGCGTCAGTCCTGGATAACTTGATAGCAATCTGAGCACCTGATCAGATCAACCATTGAAAAGTATAGTAGGAAATTAAAATAAAAATCATAGTCACATCAATAATTGTATTATAAAGAAATATTTCACATTTACCAGTATGCACCAACAAAATATAACACTAATAAGACTAGAAGAGGGAAAAAAATGCCCGACTTCGCCCGGGATAAGGAAGACTGTTTTTTTTTCAAAAATTGAGAATTTTGAAAATTTGAAAAAATTTAGAAAAAAAATGAGTTGATATTTCAACGATGATTTTTATTTTTATAAATCACTGTAGTGCTAATCACTACAGGATTACTGCACCCTCGTGTCTCTATGGAGATATGTGAAGGGCAGGGAAGGGGAATGGCAGCTGGTACCTGTAAGGTCACGGTAATCTTGTCAAGTATTTCCGGACATTCATTATTACCCTTTAAGACCCGTCCCTTTAAAAATATATATTCACTTACTTTTCCTTGTCTTTAATGTTTATTTTTCGGGGGCGTTCATTTTAGTTTTGCCGTAATTTATCGCTAATCAATGACACCACTTCCGTTTCCTCAAGAATTCAGAATAGTGCCTCATACCCGTGACCAAAGACGTATCATACGTCAAAATTGGTCAAAAATACATCAAAATTGTCTGATTCATTATAGTCCTGGGTGTAGATTATGACAGGAAACCACATTTGTATGTACCTTCAATAAGATTTTTCATGTCCTCGCCCTTCGGGTCGGTAAAGTACGGCGGATGAATGGCTGGGTGATCAAACGGGTCAGCGCTGTTCAGTTCAACAGACCCGCGACTCCTCGGACGGATAAGACCAACCGTAAAGGTAAAGGTGGTCTTGTTGGCGATCGGATCTGAAAATTTTTTGTACACCTGGGTACATCAACCAACAATAAAACCATAAGCCACTTGAATTACTTCTACAGTGCACCGTGATTCATAAGTTTGGGACTACATCCCCCCCATCCATCCCACCATATGATCCATAACTCAGGTAAAAATGGCCGGATTGTTATGAAATTTGGCACAAATATGGGGTAAATATATGTGAACCTTTGTGCCAAATTTTAAAAAAATCCGGCCATTACTACCGGAGTTATGGAACTATAGCGGAATGGCGGGATGGATGGGGGGGGGGGGGTAGTCCCAAACTTATGAATCACGGTGTAGATTAGTTTTGCCAAATGTCCCACAAGATGGCGCTGAGGCAATTCGCATTTGGTCAATTCAATTTAATCTGCGGTTAAGTGCACACATTAAATTTGACAGTCCTGGACTTTTTCCCTCGGCAGAAGGGATTCATAAAATAATTGTAGATAATAAAACAATTGGAAATAAAAAACAACGAAAAATAATTGTAAAGCATTGGCGATTGCGACACATGCATAAAATATGGGCGAATTTAAATTTCGAAAGAGATCTAAAAATTCTAATGCGCCAGTGCATATAAAAGACGCGCACGCTTTATGCAGTGCTACAGAATGTAGGATGAGTCACTCGAAAAGAAACTCGAAGAAATAAAAAAAAATTTGACCATGAAGAACGAGGATATACGCCAAGTATCGTAGTTACCACTATCTTAATAATTTCATACGTTTGAATAAATGCAGAAATATATAATTATTTCTGTCTATTTCTGCATATCTTCAAATGTATGAAATAATTAAGATTGTGGTAACTACATTCTGTAACCCGACGTTCTGCGCCGTATACAGTATGAAATGTGCGAATTTTTGGAATTCTCGAGCCATTGATGTCCATGACAATTAAATTTGCCTATTCAGCCGACCAACACACATATTTAACAAATATGTGACTGTGCTATTTTTTTTTATTTGCCAGGTAAATAATCTCTTTAAAATATTCTTATTTGATATTGGCGCTTAAGCCTGTCTGAGGACAGGCAGCACTTTCGTAGGCTTCATTTGGATATTGCTATTTTCATGATGTAACAGCGTGGCCTTTGCGTCGCAGAGGCTTTGCAGCTGCGCATTCAATATGGCGAATATATGACAATATGGCGGAAATTCTGTTGTATTACATTGGACAATAAACACACATGCATGATGTAACCATACTAACTGAATCGGTCAATCCGGAAATGATATGATTGTGGTTGCCGTCGCCTTCCAGTGGACTAGCCTTGTAGACGTGAATCTGAATGTCCGGCCAGTCCACTCCTTTATTGACGAAGGACGTTTGCACATAACCCACCACACCAATCACACTGGCTGCCAGCATGCCTTCATGTATTAAGATAAGACACAAATAATAATGAGAGTTTAATTATTAGTCAGCGCCGCCTATCGTGCATCTCCGGAAAAAAAATCACGTGTGAAGGATGATAGCGCCCCGGCGCGGACGGGAATGGAAGCTTAATTCGCCACATCGCCAAAATCGTATTGGAAACGACGGATGTCCGAGGCCTTTTTTCCGGCCAACGTAATTTAGATAAATTCGTGTTTACAATTTTCATTTGATATTCAAAAATATGGTGAAAACGAATCCGGACTGCTTCAAACCGCAAGGTAGACATTGAATTTTTTTGTTTGGAGAATTTTTTAACCTACAGTGAGCATAACTTTTTAGGCCTAGTTAACTAGGCCTAACTCATTGCAGGAACATCAACACCCTTCGAAAAACAAGCATTTCAAGTTTGTTATGTAAAAATAAAACTAGACTATTGTCCGTTGTCGAGTTAGGAACATTTTTTAAAACTATCTGGCAAAGATTTGTAAGTTATTCGATATGGATTGTGAAAGAAAGATATTTCATGACACCGTTATGTTCAAGTTCAAGAAGCGTAAATTTGACCTCGTTACAACGGTAAAAAATTGGAAGTCGTTCTCATTACGACGGTGACTTTGGATCTCTCAGAGCAAAGGTGAATTAGACCTTCTCAGTGCAACGATTAAATATGACTTATCAGTGCTACGTTGAATTTGGACTTATAAGTGCTACGGTGAATTCGGAGTTATCAGTGCAACGGTGGTTTTGGACTTATCAGTGCAACGATAAATTTGGACATCACGGTGCAATAGTAAATTTGGACGTCTCAGTGCAGCAGTAAATTTGGACGTCTCGGTGCAACGGTAAGTCACATTCTTTATATTTTTTGTCGCATTCTTCTATGTCTTTTATTTGAGAACAAACAAAAAACCTTGAGTATGTTGCTGCCTTTAGGTAGCGATCAGCGATATTTTGTGGATAAATTTGGCCTTATACTAGCGCCACCTGGCGCGCATAATAATTGTGTGTAAGTGCGCTTAACTTTATACAATTGTGTAAAAAAACGTTCTCACGTTGGTCGACTTAGCTAACACGATTTATTGTGACCGTTTGGAAGGATCTGATTTTTTGTACTTAATTCATATCAATTGAGTCAAAATGTCAGCAGAGTTCATATGTTGTTTACCAATACGCGACCCTATCGTTTCGAGCAGTCTGACCTGTTTTGTTTGCTGACCACTCCATGAAGTCAGATTGGAAATTATTTTTCTCCGGACATCCGGGCAGCTCCGGTTTCGGTTTGTCCATAACGAAGGTGAGTCCCATGGCCAAGTGATCCTGCATGTTTTTGCCGACTCCTTCCAGCTCGGCCACCACGGGAATCTATAATAGTAAAATGAAAAAGTGGTGTGTCACTGTGTCTGTCTGTCAGTCAGTGACTGGTGGACCACTACATGCCCCTTCAGTTGGTTGCTTTAAAATCAACACAACTGTGGAGAGTGCACATCTGCTGTCGGCATGTATCATGCAGCTTAATGTCTTTCTCGAGTGGTGTCATTTTATCTGATACACGCCCAACCGTAGCAGTTTGGTCTTCCCCAGTGTTGGGTAGGAACGGAATGGAAAGTTCCCGTTCCTGGGAACTGGTTCCTTTTTTTTGAGGAACGGAGGAACGTCTAGGTTTCTTTTTATTTTTGAGGAACGGGAACTGGTTCCTTTTCAAAAGGAACGAACCCAACACTGGTCTTCCCATTTCCGATAGCTTCAATGGCAACGAACAACTTTGTTGTTAAGTGCCTGTGTTATCAAGCCGTTGTCGACCCAAGGTGACCCTAATCAAAAAGCGAAGAAAGTGAGCGGGAAATAAAAATAAGTTTCAGTGACGTCACGTGGAAGGGTAGCGTGATTGGCTGGCACAATTCAAATTCTTTTCACACGTGATTTCAGCTGACGCAAAACGCGTCATCTGGAAAGGTTATTTCACAGAAGTGCCCGCATAAGCCGACCTGTCTGTTTAATAACCATGTTCTCTCGATGCTAATGCATGTGCGATTGAAATTCACATATCTCCATAGAGACACGAGGTAACAGTAATCCTATACTGCACTAGGCACTACGATCATTTAGAAATATAATTGTGCACCAAATAAATTAATCTTTTATGACTAAATTAATGCACTCTTACGTTAAATTTCTTAAGTTGATCCCTGGGTCCGATTCCTGAGAGCATTAGCAGTTGTGGTGAGTTGATGACTCCGCCCGAAACGATCACTTCCTTACTCACTTTAGCCTGGTACTTTTTTCCAAAGTATTGAAAATCGACACCAGTTGCCATCTTTAGCCAATTGAAGTTGACCTGAAAATAATAATTTCTACAAGTTATAACTCACACTTAAACGATGGATCGTTCACGCCAATGATCGATTAACGATTACATACTGAACAACTAGGTACTGTGAATATTTTGACGTGAATACGTCTTCAATATCGCGCCGAGGTATGGGCGTGCTTGTTCAAAAATGTGACTGCCACGAAAATCAGTCAATGATTTCAATTATTTTATCTTTGAAAGTATGTGCTAAAACTATAGATTCAGGCCAGATATAGGATTTTTTTTTTAATTTTGTGTTTTTTTAAATGTTCCCTAACAATAAACATCACGAAAAATCATTTCATGGAAAAGCAATATTTTTTTTGTTTGGCCTTGACCACGCGTACCTTTTCCAATGTTTGCATTCCGTCCCCACTGTTTAACAAATCAAGATATGGACTGTACAATGGGGTCGCGCGATGGCGTGTTCAGGTAGAAACCGCGCAGCCATGCCATTGAACACCCGTCTCATTTTTTTATGTACACAATTGTCGATTCAATAGTAGCATGCAATAACCTTGCTACGCTCTTGAGTTGTCACGAAATTGAAATCATGAAATTGAAATGAAGTTGCGTGAGTGTTATATGGGACAAAAATGTGATTTATTTTCGGGGGAATGTTCACTTGTCTAACAATGGGTGCTGCTTTAGTGACCTTCAAGCAAATCAGGCTGGAAGCACCACTAGCGGCAAAAATATAAACTTACGTGTGTTGTCATGCCTTGCCATTGATTCGTTACCATGTGACAATAGAATATTGAAGCAAAAAAGGAAAAAGTGACGTCGCACGTCACTTGACGTGACGGGTGACGTGATTGGTGACGAGAAGGGTGACGTCACTTTTTCCTTTTGTTAAAATATAGCTAGTCCGAAGTCATTATACATGTACTCAGGGGCGGACTGGCTACCTAAGGGCCCGGGCTGAAAATGATGCCAAGAGGCCCCTTTTGGGGGACCACTCGGTTTTCGGGGTCCACTTTTTGGTGGAGGGGGGCCTTGTCGGGTAAATTTTTTTGGGCGCCCGGGCGGAAATCCCCGCATTTCCGCCATAGCAAGGCCGTCCCTGCTTGTACTCTAAAGTTCCGGTCCAAATTAACTAGCCCAATATTTTGGGGATATGTTTCGTTTGACAGAAATTAAATACGGTTTGAATTCGAATTTTTGAATTCGGTTTTTTGCATGTTGAACAGCATTTAATTAACAGCAATATTCACTTGCCAAAATATTTCGTGGTAAACGTACTACTGAGCAGTTTTATTGATAAAAAGTCTAAATTTTTTATTTTGGGTTGGAACCAATTGTGATGTAAGGATGCTGTTGCACGTAATGGATTTACGTCACTAATATGTATTTTAAGCCATTTCTTGTTGGTTTTTCCATTTTTAATAATACTAGTTGTTCTGTTTGAAACGAATTTTCTAAATTTAGAACGTTCGCAATAAATTATAGTGTCACGTGGATATTGTTGCTAATTTATCGTTTTACAACATACAAAAAACGTAATTCAAAAATTCATATCCAAACCGTAGATACTTGCTGTCAGAGAAAAATGTTGGGCTAGTTAATTTGGCCCGAGACTGAATGTTGCTGCTCGTCACAAATGAGAGATAAAAAAATTCCCAAATGATCCGATACCTTCAATACGTGGGCGTTTGTAATTATTTGTAGGTTCTTTCGATTTGCAATCGGTTTCAGGAAGGCCTTGTTGGTGTCTTGACGCACGCCATTTTGGATGGTGGTCAAAATTCTGGTTACACCTAAAGTGACAATTTTAAGCAAAATTGTTGCTTTCGATAGCACTGACCACTGTGGCACAAACCATATTTTCTAACGACACAATCATAAATCAATGAATATAAAATTAACTTTAGAGCCGTGTGTTTAACAAAATCAGAAGATGAATCCTTGACCAAGGATAGAAACAGCAACAGTTGCTATTGACCTTAAATTATTTAAAATGAGAACAACACTTTTTTTACAGTATACAAGACAAATAAATACCCTTCGCAATTTTTTTTATTTTTTTTTGTCTGTATACTGTATATGTCTTGTAAAATGTTTTCCATGTTCTCATATTAAATTCCTTGTACGTACTGATGGCTCAGTAGGTATGACAACATATTACGAAGCCGACGGTCCCGGGTTCGATTCTCGGCGCTGGCTTTTCTTTATTCGTTAGCCTGGGGTACTAGCGGCACCCCTGAGCTTCCCTTGTTGAGTCCAGAGCTTAGGGATGGATCCTGCAGCCTGGTTATTCCAGCTGCCATTCCCCATCCCTTACCCTTCCCTGCCCCTCACATATCTCCATAGAGACATGAGGGTGCAGTAATTCTGTAGTGTACGTACTAGGCACTACGGTGAATAAGAGAAATAATAATTTAAGCTCAATTGCAACTGTTGCCGTTTCTATCCTCGGTCAAGGATTCATCTTCTTATTTTGTTTATTTCATAAATGAATGTAAGAAACAGATCTCACCAGTTTGGTTACCAGCTTCCAGGTCACCAACCCGATATTCCAATTGGCGACCGGCTTCGATGAACGCGTCATACAGTGAGTTTTTGTCGGAGCTCTGCTCCACGGTGAGATAACCGTTGGTACCGTGGTATCTTTCTGGAAAAGAAAACATGATATTATTACCACTAGAAAAAGGGCTCGGCTTCGCCCAGTATATGGGGGAGAAAATTTATCTAAAAATTGCTAAGCCAAATTTTTAATAAAATTCCTCATAACATGAGGCAGTATGGCATTTAAAAAAAGTGTCATTACTCCCCCATATCGGCAGTCGCGATACTATCGATAGCATGCTCATCGTCCATCACTATTTTTACCAGAAGCTAGTGAAATGAAAAACGCTTTTTATCACCCCAAGCGAGGTGAATGTGAGTGGACGACAAAATTTGGTCCTCCGAAATTATAATATATAGATTATTTACCAATCGGTGAGCGTATTGGACATCGTAATTTTCATAAAATCTTCGCTCCGGTAAAGCGCAATGACGAGTTCGTCGTATGGTGGAAGTGTGACTCAACGCGCATGCGCTGTAGCGTCTCGTGCTATTTTTGCGTTTATATCTGCTTGTCGTGCGGCGGTCCCGGGGTACTGTTAGAAATGTGCCCCTCCCCTCACTTGATTAGAGGGGTACAAAATCTCCTGTTGTGATATTCGATGTTGATATTCGATTGTGATGTGATTAATGTACGAACCGATGGCTCAGTGGGTATGGGGACATGCTACGAAGCCAACGGTCCCGGGTTCGATTCCCGGCGCA
>JAUJYS010001909.1:0-16038 GCA_033995665.1 Melogona broelemanni
CACTGTGCCCCCGGCCCACTTTTTGGTTTTTCCCGAATAAACACCGTGTGCTTACAAAAAGTTGCCATTTTTATCCATAATGGTCAAGGATTACTTCTTTTAATTTGACCTTCTTATTCCAACGGTTCCTAAAAAACTCATTGAGATTATAAGAGCAAAGCTTTGGAACTTTTTGAGAGGCACGAACAATGGATTTTCATTAATTTTCATTGTTCGTGCCTCTCAAAAAGATCGTACCTTCAAGGCCTGGGGACAAAGTTACGAAGCTTTGCTCAGGTGTAAATGGGGTATTAGGGTTTCATTAAAAAAATTGTCTCCAATGGGACATTTTATTTTCAGAAAATAAAATAAAAATTGAACTTTATTCTGGTTTAACCACTACTGATTTTTTAGGAGAAGTTCTAAATTGTAATTCAGAGTATAATTGGTGACTTATAACCATTTACATGATGAACAATGCCCATGACGAGCCAAGCACGTCAAAAACACTCAAAGGGTTAATTTTTTTAAATATTAATCTAGCTATTACATAATACAATTTTGGTAACCAAGCTAGCACTGGGATTTCAAAAAAGTAGATTCCAAATTTTGTTTCTATTCAATGAACTAACATGTACTTACCATAATATTGTGATATTTTGTGTTCTCATTTTTTCCATTCGCTTTGGAGTCACTCATAGATGAGACTGTTGGGACCTGAGCATAGTTTGTGTACATCCACCAAACTGCCGGCGACAGTAATGCTGGATCCACTTTTTGAGAGACGCATTTTCCTGTATAAACGGTGTAAGTTAAATATCAGAACAGTTTTCATATATATATTTTTTTTAAATAAGCAAACTGTTAATCCCATTGCAATGTCTTACTAGTGAATCCACTGACGATCGAACCAATCAAAAGCACGGCGAGACAAGATATTGCGCTGTACCATTGGTACGATATTTGAAATAGTGGAAATACTGTTACCCTGAGGAAGAACAAAATTTAAGATTGGAATTTTAAAATCCTTAAGGACATGGTTTAAGGTTAGAATTGCAAGAATTGCGAGGCACAATGCGTTACCTTTGTGCAATTTGATACTTAAAAAAAAGACCCAGAGGAAAACATGGTTTAAGTAACCTTAAACCATGTTTTCCTCTGGGTCTTTTTTAAGTCGAGTCTTTTGAAGTCGAGGGATATAGCTAACCCGCCATAGACCACAGCTAAAAAGAGAGGTATGCAGGAATCGTCACACACTGGGAAAGGCCATGGGTTAAGGTTATAATTGTAAATTGAAATTTTAATCTTAATTCCTAATGTTACTTCTGAATTAAATTACTTGATATATTAGTAATTAGATGCATTATTAAATGCATTATTAATTGTAAATTGAAATTTTAATATTAATTCCTAATGTTACATCTGAATTAAATTACTTGATACATTAGTAATTAGATGTACTATTTTTTTTATTCGATTTTTAATTGCTTTCAAAATATCGTGTAAACATATACAATATGACCTGCTACTTAAATAGTGTGCAACATGTTTTGACTAGCATTTAAAAAACCTGTTTTATAAATAATTAGGAAATCAAATGATATAATATACTATACTATTTAAATTATAAAACCTATTTTTTTCTTTGGCATTGTCAGATTTTTCGATACTCACGTCTCTCCCGATGTCACTGTTGAATTGGCAAGTGTAGATTGAGTGAACATTGGCGTAGTGGTTGTCTGGTTGAGCCATGGACAAGACTCGCTGTTAGTGGGCAAAGTGGGCCAAGAAACCTTGCTCAGCTGGTGGCCGATTCCAATACACCCTGTGAGCATGAAACCCGAGGTAAGTCCAACAAACGCACCCTTTAAAAAGGAAAAGTTTGAATAGGCTTTAGTTGGACATCTTATCATGTCAAGTTATTCGTGCATATAACAAACGCAATCTGAAAGTATAGCAAATATATTAGGTTAGTTGATATTTGTTAAATTGGGGGTGACATACTATTGAGTCTGCCCAGGGCACAAACAGGCCTAGAAGAAAGACTCCCAACAGTGGTCCACCCACCATTCCAGATATGGAGATAAAAGCCTGCCAAAGACAAACCTGGATTACTTTACGAGCCATTTAATTTTCAAATCGCACACATTTTTTTCTGTGTACTTTTTGTACTCAAAATTAAATTTCTTAAGTTTTTTAGAAACCAGAGTTGAAGCATGACATTTTGAGTAAAAATCATATTCAATGAAACAATAATGTCCATAACATAGCTAAGTGGATACAGTACCTGGGTTACGTTTCCCAGTTGATCTGCTAATGCCACCAGGGATATAGCTAATCCGCCATAGACCACAGCTAAAAAGAGAGGCATGCAGAAAAGCCAATTTCAGGGGGAGCTTTCAGTAACAAGGTGCAATGCGGTATAGCTAATGTTCAGGAGGAGCCAATGCGCCATGGGAACCAAATGCGAAAAATCTGGTAAAGGGGATTGGTAAATTCATATTTTCCAACCAATAAGAAAACATTTTTGATGCTTACGTATTAGCTTGGCTAACATGGTGGCCTTTTTTTCGGTGAGTTTGGGCAATGTTGGCCGAAGAAAATCCTCCAGCGTTACGGCTGTTAGTCCATTTAAATTCGACGACATCGTGCTTGAAAACAAATACTTTTTGCATTTTATACGTTAGAACATCCTATCATTTTTGGTTGAAAATTAATTACTAGTTTTGCAGGAACACAGCATTCAAATGAATCATTGTCGGCCCCCAGTGGCTCAGTGGGTATGGCAACATCCTACGAAGCAGAATGTCCCGGGTTCGATTCCTGGCGCAGGCTTTCGTTTATTCGTTAGCCTGGGGTACTGGCGTCACCCCTGAGCTTCCATTAGGGAGTTCAGAACATAGGGGTGGATCCTGAAACCTGGCTATTTCAGCTGCCATTTCCCGTCCCTTCCCTTCCCTGCCCCTCGCACATCTCCATAGGGACATAAGGGTGCAGTAATCCTGTAGTGCACTAGGCACTACGGTGATTTAAAAAAATATGAAAAAGCATCCCCTCTCCCAGGGAAACCACCTTGTAATTTTGCCTAGTGTAGGTTTTATTAGAAATTTACTACAAATTATTAGGAACTTACATGGAACTCGTACGGAACTTACAAATTATTAGGTGATGACAAAAAAAGGTGATGTCAGCTGTGTGAAAAAACGACACTAGCAAACAGCACTTCTCGAGAGGGGTCTACGCGCTTATCCAAAATGTTAGGATAAAAATTCATCCCCAGGAATTGAAGTAGCTAGTAGTTCAAAAATACAAAAATACTTGCTACAAAAATGATTGCTAGTATTTTTGTACCAAATTTCATTACAAATCCATCAAGCAGCTATTAAAAAAAAAAAATAATAATAATAATAATAATAATTATAGAAACTTATTGAACGCCCCTAATATTTTATTTCCTTATTTCTTACCTGAGCGTGGCACATGCCATGGCTGCAACAAACAGACCCGGAAGCCCCGGAAACGAACCCAAAGTGTCCATCACATAAAGGGGTACAAGCTATGGAAATATAATTTTTTTCGTTAATACACATTTAGCCCGTTAGTTGTGTAACTTATTTCATAGCTCTTTTTATAGTAATGGAAAAATCACCTGATCTTTAGCTGAAATGTCACCACTTTTCAGCGGATCGCAATCCCAATACCGCGCGTAAATGATCAATCCGGTTAGAACATGAAGGCTGGTCATCAGTAGAAGTCCTGGTAGGTTCCACCAGAGGGCGCTGATACAGTTATCATTGACAGTAACGTTAGCCCAACACTCTACCGCGAAATACACTTGCCTGATCTCTGATCTCAAGGTGGTTGTACGAGTAAAACGACACATGTTCTACATGTGTATTCTCATTTATTATTCTGTGGGGTTTAGTTGTATTCGAAGTTTCTCACCTTTGGGCTGTTTTCATCGTTTTTGTGGCCAAGTAGCGCTGGACCATCGATTGATTGATGCCGTAAATACTGAGCCAGGTGAAAAATCCTCCGACCACTATCGACCAAAACGATTGTCTCAACGTTGGATCGATACTCATACTGATGAAAATAAAATATAAACATAGTAAACATATATATAACAATGTAAAATAAAATAATGTAAATATACCGCTATAAATTCAAGTTATTTTTATTCACAAATGGCGTAGCAGCTAGAGTAATTCGACCTATGAGAATTTTAAATTAATCCGAAACACACGTGTGCTGAGAACGCTAGTTGTTTAATATTTATTTCTAATATTATTTTCAAAATGATGAAGGCAAGAGTCTATTTCGTTTGGAGTACGACACGAGTCTGTTTCAATTTTTTCTGCTTTGTGCTGTAGAGTCTTGCCAACTCAAGTAATCGTGATCCCCTGTGGCTCAAGTCTGTCCTGATTTTAATCATTGTTCTTAATTGTTCCATCTAACCATAACATTGGCGAGCTTTTATTCATTGGGTCACCAGGTCGATGGCACTTAACAACAACAACATTTTAATTCCAGACGACATTTTGTAACTGCATCACATATGATGATAAGGCTCATGTTTATGGTCATTTGTGATAGATTTGTGTAAAACTCGCGAAATATAAGAATTTTGCCAGATTTTGTATTTTCGAAGAATAACGGTACACGTACTTGAAGAATTCCAATCGCCCTCCCATCCATGCTCTGTCCAACACCGCCCCGATGCCACCCACATCGATGCAACCAACGATGACAATGACCAACGACGAAGCGAACATGACGATGATTTGTAAAGAATCCGTCCACAGGACAGCTCTCATGCCGCCCTAAAATAGTCAACGACAAATCTAAAATTTATATCAGAATTGACTGAATTGCACAACGGAAAAACGAAAGCAAAAACAGCCAGTTGGTGTACAGACAAAAATGTATGAACGTGGTTTTATTTTAACGTTAGCGTTTCCGCTAATGCTCACTAGAGGGCACTCGAACAAACGAATTCATGATGGTTGAGACCTGTGTTCTGTGTGAGGGCTCACCAAAGCTGTATAGGCGATGCATGTTACTCCTGTTATTCCAACTGATGTCCAGACATCTATGCCAGCCACTGCAATGCATGTGCAACAAAATCAACAACTAGAAATAACAGAATGATAATTTTCTTATTGTTCAATCGTAATGTCGTAAGGAAATTTGTCTCAATCATTCGCTGATTCTGATTGTGACTTGATTCTGGGAATTAACCAAATTATATTTTTGATTAATTAACTTTTATACAGACCGGAATTCGAACCCGGGCCTTAGATCCCAATCTGATTCTTGGCCGACTCTGACATATTTGTGTTATTAGTCGCCTAACCACCTGGACTATCAGTTCCGTCCATTTCAACAGGCAAAGAAGATTTGTCAATTATACTGTATATGTTCTCAGTAAATAATATAAACAAGGGACTTACCTTGACTAAGTGACAATGAAGGAGCATACAGAACCACAACTGTGAACAAAGTCTGTTCGGATGATAATAATTTTTAAATCAAATTAACAGTTTATTAATAGTGCGTGTTTTTTTTAAAGAGTTGATAATAGATCTGTAGATCTAATATATCTATACATTATATTATTTCATACCTGGTAAATTATCAGTGCATAGAAATTATATTAATTACATGCGGTTTTTTTTCACACAAAATAAACTCATTTAAAATAATAATTTAAAAATTCGCTTACTGTTTGTATAATATAGATGGCTGAAGCTGCTTTACGTATTGATGATGTAAATCTCAATTCCAAATACTAAAAGCAAAGACAAAAAAAATATATCAGGAATTAATTCTTTGATGTTAAATAGTTTCCCCACCCCCCTAAAAAAAGTACGAGCGTGAACAAGAAATCCCCCAAAACTCTTAAGCATTCTAATTTTCAAACTAGAAATATTTTTGGTCAGGATACCCTGAATTTTCTATAAATCTCCTTCGACTGTTACTACAACGGCTTCTAAACTTCAACCAACTTCAAGCAACTTTTCAAACTAGGTTTCCCTCAACTCGCCTAAACGGTTCGTTTATGATTACTGGCGAAGCCGGGCCCGATTTTAGTTTCATTTAAATCCATATATACAGAAAGCTTATTTCAAATTTTTTATAGCCACGGCTTATTGCAATTTTCAATTTTCAATTTTTTACATATCACTGACCTCATAGGCACTGGTAACTCCAGCTTCATAGAAAACCGGAAGTAAGAAATACGCCGATACCGGAATAACGGCCATGTAGCTAATTACATACATCAATTGCTGCGTCCCGAAATAGAAGGACTCCACCGGAACTCCTAGCGCGGAGATAGCCGAATAGTAAGTGGCCAGGACCGACATGGCAACCGGAAGCATGCCCATGCTTCTTCCGGCCATCAGGAACTCGTTGATGCTCGACTTCCGGCGCCGGCCCAGCACGTGATAGAATCCGATAGCGACTGTGACCAATAGGAGTGCGCCGGATACCGCGTAGTCCCACGCCCCCAAGCGGCGAATGGCCGAAGTATCAGCCATTTGTCTTGAGACGGGGGGGGCGGTGTGAAGTTTTTAGATTTATGCTGCCACCAGGAAATAATGATCGAGTCTATCACTAGGAAATAGTGATTAAAAAAACATCACCATTTAAATAGGCAAGGCTAGATGATCAGTGTTGTTTGTATTAGTCTGGGTCTAACCAAAGATATTGATAGGTCTAGAACATGGGAGTTATTATTCGATGCCCATCATTGCCCACACAAAAAGAACCTATGGAAATCGTGAAGATTTTCATAGATTTTCTTCTACATTATGAAAATCGTCTCTTTTCGTAGGTGTTATGGAAGGAAAGTGCCAAATAGGGAAAATACCAAACATGATAATGTCAAAGCTTGAAAGCGTCAATGTTGAAATTTAACAAACACGAATAAGGTCAAAAGTCAACAGCGACAGGTACAATAAAACTATCAAGGAGGAAGGGGAGCATTACTGTTTGAGCCAGCAGTTTTGGCGATTACCATCTCTGACGTTTATCATATTTATCGTTTTTTGGTCGGTGCCGCTTTTCGGATGATTAACTAACTTTTCTATGAGCGTAAATCTGGCATTGTTTTTTCAGACGTTGTGGCCAATAGTTAGCTGCCTCTAGCCCTTTTATGTTCGTTGTATATAACGTATATGTGATCGGGATCGATGGCTCAATAGCTAATGAACAAGTGTGTATCATTACGTGCCTATTATTATACAGGTGGGCTGAGGTTCATTCCGGTATTGGGTAACCTCAAAGGACCCAATTTATACTGTATTTTGACAACCGTTAATGTTCTGTCACTAGGTGACTCTTAATAAGTAGAAGAAGGTACAGTGATCATATAGTAGTGGTTAGCGTGTTTGCTTATTATGCCCGCGATCGCGAGTTTTCTATCTGCCATTTCAAAATAAAATTAACTGATGTATAAAATCACTCACGGGTTATCTGTACTCACTTTCTTTGCGACCAAATGAATCATCAGTAGAGTTATGAATAATTTTACTTGAATCACATTCCTTTTTTAACATCTGTTAATTTTATCTTTTTTATTTTTTTTTCTGACTTCTTCACTTTTTCCTGCCCCTCGCACATCTCCATTGAGACCTGAGGGTGCAGTAATCCTGTAGTGCACTAGGCACTACGGTGATTAAAAAAAAATCAAAAAAAAATCATCACATCATTTTTTTTTCTGTCGCCATCTTTGTCGTTTCCAGAACCAGATCTACTTAAATCAAATCCGTCGTCAGGAGGATGAAATTCGCAAGCTGGAAGACAAGGTGGAGGACGGCATGAGCCGCGAGCGATCGCTGACGTACGGCGTGCAAGATGAGAAGCGGAAGATGACCGAGCTCGAATCCACGGTAAGCGACCACACCCCTCTCATCATGCCCGTAGGACATTCCCCAGTCTCTCGCTGTCTTTCTAGCTATCACTTCCACACCTTCCCCTCACCCTCCGATATTTGCGAGGATGATACACACACGTGTATTTTTTATCGTTGTCACCCAACACACAAACACACACTCAGACACTGAACTTTGCAACCACCACCACTCCTCTCCGAGAGAGCGTGCACGTTCACCTGGTCTGTGGATCGTAGGAACATTTATACTGACTGCCTATGCTTCTATATACGTAGCTGTGTGTGTTTCTCAGACGATGTCCGACATGACGCGGTTTAGAACAGCCACCGATGCTGTTTTCGTATTGGAACACTTTATCGAGACAAGGCGGTCGGACTACTAAAGTCATTCGTAATAATGTCAAAATTATACATTATCAAATTCAGTACTGTGTGATATACTCTCCGGTGTCTGGCAACTAATTATGATTAATTTAATTAAAAGGATAAAAATTAGATTTTTTTATTATAGGGGTGACGCCATGTTATGTGTTTATCCTGCACAAACAAATGTGATTAGTTTCTGAAAATTAGCTCCCAGAATGTAAAAAAAAATCAGTTATTATCAGTGTAGCATAAGTACTTTATATAACTACTCTACGGGAAAGTGTTTGAAAATATGGTTTGCGAAATATAATTTTGGTGCAGATCTGTCTAATACCTTTAATGCCTGCGAGTGCATAAGTGTGCATTGATCCTTTTACATCAGTTTTTTTTTAATTTTTGTATTTACAACTTTACTTTTGTTGACATCTTATTACGAATGCGCCAGGCTGGCTCTTACCTCGTCTCGCTAAAAGTATTCCAATGTGAAAGAAATACCGTTTCAACCATCGAATCACGTGCGGCGGCCAACGCCTTATTGGCGTCTGCTGCACTGTGGCCTCACGGGGAGGCGGTAGATGTATTCGTAGTTGCTCGTTTGACGTGTCCTCTCGGACGATGATATGTTTGTTACCTTATTTTCAAAGATTAATTTGTAGTTTTTATGTTGGGCTGTTTCTGACAGATTGATAAAGAACAAAATGAAAAGTCCCCGCAGGTAATCCCGGCTCTCAAATGCAATCCCTGAAAGAGCAGCTAAGTTGTTTTCGGAAACAACCCGCCTGCCATCCCCTCCTCCAATCCCCCCTCCCTATGTCCTTACGCCCTCTCCTTAACCCCGAGCGTCGTGTTTGCTTGAAAGTATATATACTCGTATATTAACCCCTCGTTGAATGATATCAGCTGCATGTTATACATCTATGAAGCTAAAATGTTCACGATAATCTGAATATTATTATTTTTTAAACAATCACAAGAATTTGGATATTATAAAGATCTGAATATTTTTCTGAATTCATTTAGCTATTTTTGTAAATTCTAGAATTGATTACTATTGTAACTATTGTAAATTATAGAATTGATTATTAAACTATAGAATTGAGGAATGAGCTGTGCACAATCCACATAAATTTTCTTAAACTTGATTAAAAAAAATATTAAAAATTGGATTTATTTTGAAATTAAAAGTTGGTGTACAGCCATTTCTATTTAACGTTCATAAATTAATTGTTAGTTTTATTTTAATATTATTTAGCAGCTTCGCAATCGTGTCTTATCACTTAAAATTAACGAATGCGCTTCAAATCGCGCTTTTGCAGATCAGCTTCTCATTTACGAGTACGTCACAGTTTACGTCCCATAACAACTGTTATTAACCGTTGACCCCGGCCAACAACCAAATACCCACCACCTATATTATTTGTTTATTGCGACCACGTCAGGTCATAACAAACGTAGACACTCGCCGAATTCTAGTTTCGCCTACCGTATATCTTTTGTCCAACCGTCGAGCCTTTTTGTTTTTGATTATATAAATCAGCTAACAGACATTGATAACCACAGAATCCCCGCGCAGGGAAACTGTTTGCGTTATTGCCACTGCATGAAAGCGTGCCTTTCGAGCGTGTGTGTGCGTATGGATAGATCGTCCGTGAAATC
This sequence comes from Melogona broelemanni, assembly GCA_033995665.1. NCBI lineage: Eukaryota > Metazoa > Arthropoda > Diplopoda > Chordeumatida > Chordeumatidae > Melogona > Melogona broelemanni. Next base: position 9,899 of record JAUJYS010001909.1, read on the forward strand.
CACAAGCTTCTATTTGTGGCATGTTTTCAGAACAGATAGGTGGGTAAAAACGAATATTATTTTGGCACTTTCGAAGCTTGTGGCTTTGTTTTTGTTGTGTCATCCATACCGACCAAAAAACGTTTAGCTGTTGCTTTTTTTGTGTGTGTTAATATGATTTTGTAGAAAATTGTGTGTCCGCATGAACTCTCGTCCACTCGTCAATCTCACTCTCTTGTCTTTCTCTCGTTTTTGAGTTTTGTATTTAAAAAAAATAATAATGAGCTGGCCTCGTGCGGCTTCTCGTTCCTCGTCGTGTGCTTTCTTTCGAGCGTGCTTGTATTGGCTAATGAGCATGATCTTTTGCTGCTGTTTGGACTCTCTCTCTCCTCCACCAATTTATCCCGCACTCCGGCAGATGAAGGAACAGCTCATGATGTCCAGGATTCGGGAGATGGAGAAGGCACAGAGCGTGGCCGAGCTCGAGCAAAAACTATCGTCCATGGAGTGCAAGGTAAGACCAATGTTGTGACAGCCCTGCTGTCGAGCCATGTTCATAGCTACGGCTTTTTCTTTGTGTAATTCACCACTGACAACACAAATATGTGTTGTAGTCCATTTTCCTATCCGCATAAACATATCGTGCTTCCAGTTCGATTTCTTGGAAATACCTCTCTGTATTGTGTTACGGAAGCAATTACCTGTATCTTGGCTTATTTTAAATTTAGGACGATATTTTATTTTATCAATATTCACAGTTGTATTCTATGAAAATTAGCCATCTATAATTTCTTGGGTCTGCATTTTACAATGTATTTAATTTTAAGTCAATATTACTGTTTTAAAATTCCTTGTTTCTTGATGGAAGTGGAATTGATGGAAACATTTTCATTAAGCAATTTCCAGCATCTTGTCGAGACAAGATCTTTAATTTTTAATTAGATTTTACTGTTATAAAATTTCTTGTTCCTCGATGGAAATTTTGTGCCGTTTCTCATATTTGTTCGCATTTGTTATATGTAGCACGAAGAGCTTCTCACAGCCCGTCAGCTATCCCGAGGTTACAATGACGATGCGCGCGAGATGCAGGATCGGATAGCAGACTCACAAGCAGAGGTAATGAATGATTAAGAGAAGGTGTACAAATCAAATACAGGTTGCGTCGAAATGGGAAATTAATATAATTTTATTATCCGTCACTCGATAATATTTATTAATAAATGACAATGTTCAAGAAGCATGAAAACTAACCGTTATGTTACTGAACAATCTACCTGAAGTAAATTCGTTCAGGAATGAATTATCATCGTAAACGAAGGAATAGAAAGCAAAGTATTCTAAATTTATTGCATTTTTGGTTCACTTGATGTGTAACTGTTGCGTGTAAGCCGAACGGGACTAACGAAGATTATATTTAATGTTTAACAATGTAATTCAATTTTAAAATATTGAATACGGGTAGATAACAAAAAAATGGAACATAGAATTCAACGTCTCGGACAGAGAATATAAAACATTAAGGGTTAGGGCAAGCATGCCCTTCCACAACTGAATATTAGAAAACCTGTATTTGATGTCGATGAGTTAGAACGTCTTATAAGTCAAAACTAATAGATAAATGGGTTCGGTACAGCGCCGAATCGTCTTCTTTTTCGGCGCTGTACTGAACCCATTTCTCTAAAATAAAATGGAAGTTTATTTGTTATTTATTCGACATTCATATCGATGTGCTCCTAAACTTTTAATTTCAAATTAAAAATATTGGTTTATGGCAAAAAGAAAATGCATTTGCGGGAAGGAATTATCTACTTGTCATTTGCGCCAATTTTCACCGTGCTAATGCCGGTTTGCCTCTGCACAAATTAATTTCAGATTCTTCGGTTAGAAGCAATAAACAAGAAGCTCACGGCGGCCCTGGCCAACCACAATTCCATACCAATATCTCATAGGAACGGCAATCTCCATTGACACGATTACGTAACAGGTAATCGGATATGTGTTTACAAGTGGTCCTCATTTTGTTGCTGAAAATGATTGGGGCCGCCGTACTTTTCCGCATACGTGCAAAGCTGACCAGTTGTCAGGTTTGCTGCGGTGGGTCAGAAAGTATTGATAATTTATTATAGCGAAATATATATATATTAGTGTACGTGTTTACAAAGTGATGTAGATCGTTCGATCAAGTTGTTGACATATAAAAGGCCACATTTTCACCGTGAGCGGTGAACACGGGGGTGACTTGAGCCAGGGTTTAACGAGCAATATTTCGAAATGTGATGCGAACGCAAACACGAAATATTGGTATAATTTTATTGTGACACTTGTTACTTTTGGTGCGTGAGATCAACTGCATGCCCTCTTTTTTTTTCCATTACGTTTCTACATTGTTAAATTAATATCTATTTGAGCAAAAAAAAAAATTTTCTTTTTCTGATGATCAACGTTCGAATTACAATGTTGGTATTACGTTTTTATTTTTACTGCCAGTCTAAACATTTGTTGCTCTCCGCTAACTTGAAGCGTTTCGCAAGTCCACTATCTAATTTAATTCCTGTACGGCTTTCTGAATATACATTTCCTACTATGAACCACTCCGAGCGGGTACCTTTTGCCATTAAAAACACATTGTATAAAAAATTTGAAAAAAAAAGAACACGTTAGCTTGCAGCCATTCCAAATCAACACCAACTATTGATAAAGTGAACACTGACACTCGTATATGCCAGCTAGAAAATCCCGGTTTTTTAAACATAGAAATGTATAAGTCTGTTTGCGGAACGTGTTAGTTCACTTGTGCCTCCTATTTAGAGGCGCATCAGTGAATGTGTAAATTTAGATTAATAAATATTTGCTTGCAGTATCAAATGTATTTTTCCCCTCGCAATCCTCCTGTACCTTTACCCAAGTATAACCTCGTCAGTTGTGCCCCAGGTAAGAGAGAGAAGGGCTAGTGGACGGCCACTGATGTCTAGTTACATTTGATTGCTATTATTCTTAGAGAATATAATACTATATTGTCCCACGGCTGACAATTTGTTCTTTGTAACTGTTACCATGCCTACTGTGGACCATATCCTAATGTCATCATTTCACGAAATTTGGTCCTCTCATCTCTCCATCTCGATTGAGTCGGATGGAAAGATTTACGCCAGATCTGTATCATTTCTGCTGCGGATTCCGCTGGAAATGAAGAGACGCTTTCAAATGTTTTTTTTTTCGAAATTGTAAGCGACAGTTGTCGAGAAACGATAAAATAAATAGAAATTGTCAAGACCCTTGATCGAAAAAGAAACTGGAAAAATGGATTAAATTCCCTATTTTATGTCGCCATTCAATCGTGTTAGAAATATCAGATTAGGTTAGCTGATTAATTGGTCCATGTAGACTCGCCTACCGCCTACCTACCGGTGTATAACGCATTTGATACAATTGTCTACTGTAAAATAATTGTTCTTACTTCTACTTATCATTTGAAAAAAAGGCGTTTCACCGGATAATATAAATGCTGAATGTCGATCAGCATTACTCGTTTGCTGCTTTGGCAACCACAGCCGATCAAGTAAGAGACGATTAGTTGAGAACTGTGATCTAAAAAAAACTAAACAATTGAGTTGATGCGATATTGTTTTATCATTCGCATTCTATTGCAAAGGCACATTTCAGTACTCGTCGTCGTACAAGTATAATTATTAAATCGTAGCGTATATACATGTATGTGTCTTTTAAGTACATTGCTTTTTGCAATAGAAGCATTTTGAGATTTAAAAAAAAGTGTGGAAATGGTGCATGCAGGGTATCTCGTTAGTCAGAAATTTAAAACTGGACATTTTATTTTGGTAACCCTTTACGTCTATATTTCCAGTTTCAGCTTAAACATTTTCAATTAATAGATGGTCAAACAAGTTACTATTAAACCACTATGACTATAATTACAATTGTATGATTACTCCATTTTGTTCTAACATTTGTAACTTTTCGAAAATATTTTTTTTTTGGCTCAGGCAACTCTGTCCAATTGGCTATCATTTTTTTGTCGATTACTTTTACTTTTTGCAACTGCATGCTATTGAACATACCCGGCATTGTATTATAAATTACTGTGTTTCATAGTGTACAGAATCTTTTCTATATATATTATGTGAGATGTTTTAATATAATTGTTTGCTCTTTTTTCTTTTACAAATAAGAGAACTATTTCATAGAAAACTTGATGTTTTATATGTAATAAAATCTCAAGTATGATACGCAGTGGTTGTCTAATATTTGTCATTTCTTGCGAAAACCGAGACTCCAATAGCAGGATTACCGAAGTCATCATTCATGCAAGCGTTTTCCAATCTGGCGCTTCTTGAGTATTTCTATTCCAGTCTGAGAACACTTGGCGCCAGAAGATGACGACACACGTCGAAAATCCATAAATGGTTCCATGGATCCAATAAATGTTTTTTTTTTTAAATTGAATTTTTTTGAAAACGTGAGTTAGGGATTCATTTTTATAGATAACGTGATATAGATTGGGTGATGGTAAATTTTCAATTCCCACGTCCTAATTAATCGGAGAAAAACCATTACTTTACCAGAAATCAATACCAACTAAAATTATTCAAAATTTGAACAAAAATAAATAGCACATGTTTTTTTATTCTTCAAAAATTCGTATTTTTTTTTTAAACTGGAGTTTTAGATAATATCGTATAGATATCGACTTCGGGATGGCAAATATGCAACATCTTAATTAGCCAGAAAAAACTCTACTTAGCTTGAAAAATCAATAACTAACATTTTTAAAAAATTGTACAAAAATCATAGTATTACAAAAATTATGGCATATACATGTAGTTTTTATCCAAAATTCCTATTTTTTTGAAAATGTGAGTTTTACGTTAATTGTTATATATAGCGACTGAGTGATGCAAAATCTGCCAAAATTAACCAGAAAAACCCTAATTAACCAAAAAAAACTAATTAACCAGAAAAGCCAATAATTAAAATTGTTAAAAATGTTATCAAAAATCCATAGTAGTCGGTCGCACTTTGAACATTGAAACATTTTGGACAAAAAAATCTATAGCAGAGCAACTCATGGTTTTTGCCAAGAAATCCTACTCTATTCGGACCAAAGTTTTGTGACACTCTTCTCGGCGTCGCACTTTTTTACGTTTAACATTTTACACTTTGCGTTTGCATTTAACTAATGTTGAGCGATTAGATAATCACAAAGGCTGACGCTAAACGAAACATAACTGAAATAAATATTTATCAAACATATCACATTTTAGAATACAGAATAAGGAACTTCCATAACGAGCAGATGAAGTGTTCATAACAGTTAAAAAAAAATACTGTAGCTTCTACCATAGAGCGAAAAAACTTAGAACAGACTATAAGTAGTAGGCAGACGACTGAGTTAGCAAGACGCTATGACACAAATGCACGTCATGATTTAACATCATCTTTAAAATCTAGATTCTGAAGAACTCGTTCCGGATATCCGCGGAGCACAGTTTGGGAAACGCTGCTCGAGACAACCATCTATAGCCTCGTTTCCCAAACTGTGCTCCGCGGGCATTTCCTAGAGGCTCCACGGCTACTCCTGAACGCCATTAACTTGCATTCAAACGTCTTTTACTTGTATTAAATGGGGCTCTGTCAAAAAAATTGGAAGCTCACTATTAGGGTCTCCGCAATTGAAAATTTGAAATTGGTTCTAAAAAGGGCTCCGCCGCCAAAACGTTTGGGAAACACTGATCTATAGTTTTCTTTAGGGCGATAGTTTTGATGAACTATCGATAGTATAGTACTATTGCCCATCCTCAACAACAATTTTGAAGTCTTTGAAGTCAAGATTTGTGTCAAGAATTCCTGCAATTACGGTAACTATTTTATGCTAGATTATGTTTTATTTCTTGCCCCAAACCAATTCAATAGTTCAACTAGTCAAAATACAGCGTACATTGTGTCTGTCATACGCAAAATCGTGTATGCCAAGGTAGTCACCGACGAGATCGCACGTGTTACCTGCAGATTAGTTTCTGCCAGCCTAGTCCTGGGGTTATAATGTGATTGTGGTAGTCGAGATATCGGTGTCTTATGGTAGGTGCACACGCACAATAATCTCGCATGCGAGAAAGCATAGTATGACGTCACTCGCATGCGAGTAG
>JAUJYS010001910.1:0-16032 GCA_033995665.1 Melogona broelemanni
CTATTGTTTGTTTGATTTGACCGCGAATGGTTCGACCAACGAGATAAGCTAGAGTACACACACAGCTAATCCGCGGACGTTTTTATTACATAGGATTCAATGGCGGAACCCTGCTGAGCACAGTTTGAGGGTGTAACAGCTGGAGACGAAATTCCCAACGGCTCCTACAACAATCACTCTAAAGATGAGGGTGTAACAGAAGAGGTACGGAGTCTGCATTCCAATACCTTCAAGGAATTAGCACGATTAAATACTCTGACGGGGCTTCCCTTCAACAGCGGTCAATGTCCAAATCTCTTACCCGTCAAATCTCGAAAAAAAACCGTCAAAACTCGGGATCTCGCGATATGACCAATGTTGTTTTTTCAACGGTAATGCATGTTATGCTATATTTTCCCGGGTGTAACCAGGACGAAAGACTAGATTTTCCAGTTTTCTAATAAACACCATCACCCCCATGGGGTCTTTTTCTAGTTTTCGAATAATCTGTCAGAATACAATTTGCAAGAACAATAAATAATGAAACAATTAGTCGGTTATATCCCAATTGCTATTAAACGTACGTCCAGCCAATTTCTAGCACATGACAACAGCGTCTAAATAGACAATTAATTGAGGAACTTCAATTTATAACTATTTAAATGTCATAATTAAGTTTATTAATGTCTATATCAAAAATATACTCACTGGCAAACGTCTCGAATCCTTCCCAGAATCTGCGCATGGGCTGATTGGGCACGACGGTTCCGTTCTTGCAATTGACCAGATCATTCTTGATGTCACCAAAGTCGCGCGCAAAAGCCTCGGGATGCCACAGGTCCATGTCCATTCGCTTGTTCACCTCTGACACCAACACCGGCTGCAATAGACGAACACAAACAGATTTGAACGAGGACTTTCAACACCCCACCAAAGGGAGAAAAAAAATCATGCTGTGCACCCCAATTAAAAAAGAACTGGAAACATAACTGACCTGTCCCCGTTTCCACTGCTCCTGGAACATGGGCAAGTTATCCGCATGGTAAGGATCCAGCAGCCTTAACAGTCGACCGTTACACAGCCACGTATGCGGCGTGCCAGGATACAGAAGTCTGCTCTCCTCCAATGTGTGCACTCTAATGGGCATGAGCTCGCGGCGTCTCGGCTGCGGATACCGCTTCATGTAGTGAAGCAACTTGGGCTCCTTGGGCGACCCGCCGTCACTCTCAGCCGCCGTCCGCTCCCCACTCTTCACGCTCTGCTCCACCACCTGCGCAATCACCTCGTCCAACGTGCTGGTCGAGCAGTTCTTACGCGGGGTGGACGATGGAGCCAAACCGGCTGGCGACCCATGGTTCTTGGTAGCCGAAGCCGTAGTGGTCGTAGTGGTGGTAGTTGCAATGGTGGTCGTACCGCCGTTCTTGGAGGTGGGTCGGATTAGAAGCTCACGCAGGGTCGAGTAGTTCTTAGCATCGTCCGGATCGTCAGACGAACTGTCGCTCTGCGAGCCCTGCGCCTCCTTACGAGCAGACTTGGACTTGGTGGACTCTGAGCCTCCGTCTTCCATGGACTTGGCGCTACTGTTGAGGGCCACGTCGGCCAGCCAGCTGAGTGGCGAGCCGGTCTCCGGGTTGAAGCCGGTGCCGGTGCCGCCCTCCTGCTTGACATACTCGAGGGTGCCATTGACCTGGCCGGAGCCCTTGCCGGAGGCGGCGATCGACTTCTTGGTGGCGGAGGTGGCTGTGGTGTTGTTGGCGCCGCCGCGGATGGAGTCCACGTTGCCGTTGGTGGGCTCGGTCTTGACGCCGTCAGCACTGAGGTGCTTGCTCACTGCACTCATCAGCTGCTATGTTAAAGAAAACGGAACGAGTGGGTTAGTAACACTGTCTAGCGACCAAACATTTATATAAAACTACACGTCAATATATATACAGAACTTGCAGCCTGCAAAATGGCTGCTTGCGAGGACAGGCAGCACTTTCGCAGGCTGCAATTCGAATATTATGACGTCACAGCGTGACCTTAGCGTCACCAAGGCATTGCAGTTGCGCATTCAGGAATTTATGCACACAAAATGGCGGAAACTTTTATTATATTCGATTGTTCTTTTGCAAAATCATTTTATAATAAATTATACTGAATTATGCTTTATCAAATTTGGAACTAATTATGATGTGGAATTAAAAGCACTAGTAGGAATTATACTGCTTATTAACGCAATGCTTTGTACAATTTAGCAAAATTGAAACTCATTATGCTGCGGAATTAAAAGCATTTTGATGCACTCCAAAGCAGTTCGAAGCGTGGACATAGTGCAAAAAATGGGTTACCTTGCAAATTCCGTTGAGAGCGGGTTTCTTCTTGTCTGAATCAGAATCGTAGGTCTTGCACTGGCACAGGGCCTCGATGTTCCACTTAGTGCGAATTTCGTGCACGCAACGGCCCATGTCCCACAGTGCTGTCAAACGCAATAACAAAAATTTAGACAAGGTTCGATATTTAATAAATGTCAGTCAAAACCTATTCATTCCTATTCATTTCTCAATTTATTTTAATTTTCGTAAAGGGCAGAATGAAATTATGCATGGGAAAAATTAAATGTTACACCATGTGGCATAAATGTATACCGTCTACAGAGAGCAGCCCAAGTTTTTAAATCACTTAGTGTTAAAGGAATAATTTTTTTTTTGTTTACATCACAACGGCTATAATTCATATAACATTTTTGAACAAATAATGTTACTCATCGTCACCGCTTATTTTTCCCCACCAAGGTGGACAGATAACCACTGTAACAGTGAAATGAACAACTAAGACTCACCATTTCCGGCGATGATCTGGGTAAGCATGAGCTTCTCCTGCTCGTGCGGCTGGCGATTGTTACACAGCAACCAGCCCAGCTCATCACGCTCACGACCCGAGTTTTCCTCCTCTGTAAAGTCGAAACAAGACCACCGCACAAATTAGAAACAAATCAAAAGGGGCGTCCACGATCGAACTCAAAAAACAATCTTGCGGCTCGCCAACCCCAGATACTGACCTTTGGCGGTGCCGTTGCGCCTGGCCTTGTAGCAGTCGATGCAAACGACGAAGCCGCACTTGTTACAGGCCCAATGGATGTTGAACAGGGTGGTCTCACATACGTCGCACATCTCACGGACTCCTTGTACCACGCGCTTCCACGCCACCACCTTATCTGGAGTTGGACAAGAAACAAAAACATCAGACACGGGTATTTCAAAAACATGCTGATCGATTAACCCAAGGTATTCGGTAAATGACTTAAGACGAAAGAAATCAGACACAGGTATTTCAGCCTTGGTCAAGGCTTACTTATTATAATTTATTTTGAACACGAAAGATGTAAAGCAATGGTCGTTCTTTGGTTACCTTCGGACATGTGCATGGCTTGAGCCTCGCGCTCCTGCTCGACCAGATCGCAGAACTGGTCGCCGACGTGCGTCACGATAAACTTGCACATCTCGAGCGTAAGATCAGCCGGTGGCTTCTGGATGGGAGGAAGCCACAGGTCCAAGTCTGTGAAGTTGGCGTCGCCCGGCTCGGAGAAACCGGCGATGGTCACGAAACCATTCTTGCTAAAGCGCAGCCTAAAAACAAAAAAAAAATCTTTCCGGTGAGCAGGAGACAAAAATATCTTTCAGGTTTGATATCAAAAAACAAAAATTTCTATCCTAATTATTTTCCCAAATTCGTAAAACCAAAATAAAATATGCATTTCAGTGAATCTCATCGCAATCCAATCACAAACTGAACTATTTTTTAACAGGAGATTATGTAACCCTCTAAACATCTAACATTTGTGAAGGGGCACATTTTCACAACAACTCTGGGTTCGATTAACAAGACCAAACGGACATCACATTTACTTCCATTTATCGATTTGGGTTTCCTACCTGCGAAACTCGTAGAAGCGGCAAAATATGTTGGGCAGCTTCTTGTTGCGCTGGATCTGCGTCATGCGGCACTCGCGACACTTGCTGAGCTTGGGAGCCACCTCGCAGCACGGTCCCGTCTGCAGGAATGGCTCGCCGGTGCGCTTCAGTTGTGCCACGGACGGACGCTCGGACGTCGTCGAGGAGGCTACATAGGTTGGGAACCAAGAATAAAAGGAGCAGAAGGAAACAACAATGAGACGGCAGTCGGCGAGTAACATTTAGCAAGAGAAAAACCAGAACGACGGCAGAACTCACTGCGACACGAAAGTACTACTACTAAGAATAAACTGCAAAAATAAAATTTTGATCTCTAAAATATATTCTTAGAAACAAATTTTTAAGCAGCTGACTGAAATACTGTCACATATTTTACGAATTGCCGACAGGGTCGGCTTACCATAAGTCAAAATTATATTTGGAAATTAATGAATAAACGTGTCCCAATGAGCCTGGCACAAAGTAGATGGTAACAATAATCTATGCACCAGTAACAGTGACCTCTAGCGGTGCCCAAAACATAAACAACCCGGTCCGGGGTAGCGGACAGGCAAAAAAATGCTGAGTGCCAAAAGTGGAGGGGTGTTTGGGGCAGGGGGGGGGCGAGTTTTGCAATTTTGAAGACAACCAAAAAATTACTTTCAGGAGACAACCCAGTTAAACATTCGGAAATTGCTTCTAAATGTTATGAATGAATGAATGTTACGTTATGAAATCTTACTAAATGTTTTTTTTTCAGAAATGCTTCAAAAAAAGGCAAAAGTGTGGCAGTGTTCAAAAATTATAAAATTAAATAAAAATAGTCACACTCAATATTTTAAACATGTCATAACAATAATTTGGAAGTTGCAGAAAGGTTTCCACACTTCTAAATTAAAAGTTCTTAAATATTAAGACCATCCAGGATGGGCCCTAGCAAATAAATCATTCTCAAAACAAATTATGGCTGGAGGGAACGGTGGGAGTTTTTAGGGGGAAGTGAATCTGGAGGGATTATTCCCCAAAATGTGATGGACCGTGGCGGTCCCTCTTACAGGATGATTTGCTTGACTTAGACTTTCGCACCGCTTCGGCCCGAGGTGACTTGGCGGCAGCCTTGGGCTTCCGGCCTCGCTTGCGCGGCGGTGGAGAGGCAGACGATGGTGGCTCCCTCTTCACCAGCGGCAGATCGTCATCCGGATCGCCGTCCAGTTCATCATCATCGTCGTCATCGTCCTGTTGTTGCCGGAGCTGAACCGTCGTTGGCAATAGGGGAAAATGTAGGTTAGCCGACAGTCTCAATTTATCAAATACAATTATTTTTAACTAATTTAATTTCCAACAATCATCATATTTTCATATTTCATATTTCCAAATAATTTCATATTTCCAACAATGAGTGCAGGAGCACGGCGAAGTCAGATATATAGTTAATGATTAGATATATGGTTGACCTTGCAAACTGCACGACATAAACCGGCGAGTTTATGTTCTAAATTTCGTTTTGATATTTCCAATTTTCATGGAAAATGATAGATGGTAATTGTCGTTTCGCAAGAACGTTTCAAAAGTTTATTTAATGTTTTCAAGCTATATTTGATCACAATTACTTCAAAAATACATTTTAACTAACATATTGTCTCACATCGTTCTACATTGATTTTGACACATCAATTTATCAAATGCAGTTGAGATGCGTGTTGGGTGACCATTAAGCAATAACAAGGTTCGTACTTTCCCATAATTTAACCAAAAGTCTAGTCAATTTTTCTTAGCCAATAGTGCAGGTTTTATTTATGTAATATTTTTTTTTAAATATTAAGTAACATAATACACACTTTACGGATATGAGCGACCAGAAAATACGGTCTATCGCTCCGGCTCTGTAGCGAAAAGGAGCGGTAAAACAAGATGGACGACATATCGTGGTCTACATTCACTCATCGCGACCTTGTTTTGAAGACGGCAACGGAAACGTTTAGTCATTGTACAGACGAGACTGATTTGCCTAAAAAAAATATAACATGAAGTGAAAAATCACGTGAGACTGACAGCCGCACTCACGTGATTTGTCACTTCATGTTATATTTTTTTTAGGCAAGTCAGTCTCGCCCGTTGTCGCACATCTTGTAGTAAATTATAATTTCGAAAATCTGCGCGTACAACTCCGCTAGCGAGGAGCGGTAGACTGTATTTTCTGGTCGCTCATGTCCGTAAAGGGAACTTCAGCCGAAAATAAAATAAATGAAAAGAAAAATAAGAAAATAATAGAAAAGAGCGCACGTAACGTTATGTATATTTGTTAATATTCCTCATTATTGCAAGCGTCTAAATTCACAAATAAAAATATCACATTTTGTTTTAAAAAAATTTCCTTAACTTTCCCTCGACCAAAATTTAGTTGCACGACTTTCCTGAAATTTTGAATCTTGATACTCATATTTTTGTCTAGAATGTTGAATTTGAAAGTGAATCCTGATCTATTCTTGACAATCAGTGGGCATAGCTATCAAATAAAAACATTAGGAATTAGGAGCCGTGTGATAACAAATTAAAGAAAAAAATGTATCCTTGACCATGAGGATGAGAAACGGAAAATAGCTATCAAATCATACATAGTTTCGGTATTGAAAGTAAATCGGAAAGTGAACTGACCTGCTCCTGTCGCACCGGCCGATCCGACGAAGAGTTGGCGGCCGGCTTGTGTCGCTTGCTCTCCGGCCTGGACGACGACTTGCGCTTATTCGACCTCGTCTTGCGTTTACCGCTCGCTGTCGACTTGGTAGCCGTCGTCCGCGAGTCCGTGGCGCTCGAATCGCCACCCCGGTCCTCCGAGTCATTAGTATCGGCCCGGGTAGACACGCTAGCTGGACTAGCGTCCTCCGCCGCAGCACCAGATGACTGTGCCGGTGGTGGGTGGCCATTCACGGACGACGTCTGAGACTTCGTCTCTACCTCCTTCTCCACCGGCTCCTTCTTGACGGTCACGGTCGCAGCCACCACAATGGGTGCGGCAACGGTAGCCACACTGGAGGTTGGCGTCACGGACAACACCGCGGAGGTGGTGACGGGCAGCGCGGCACTGGACACGTCCGACACGTCTGTTTTGACCACCGATGCGCTGCTACTGCTGCGACTGTCTTCGTTGGAATGCCGGATTAACCACTCCTTCTTGAGTTTGGGAATGGGGGTGGCACTGGAGGTGGCCGTACTGCTAGCCACCGTCGACTGCGAACCGGAGCTCAGCGCCGGACTGGCCACCTTCTCCGGTTCGGCGACCTGCTGGATCTTGACGGGAGGAGACGAGGCGGCCGGCGACACGGGGACGGGCGGCGGAGTCTTGGCAACCACGGTGGCGATCACCACAGGGGCAGGGATCACCGGGACCTCCGGCGGACGCTCCGACGGTGAGGCGGTGGGCTGACCGACCACTCGGCTGCCCAGGGCAGCTTTATGCTTGCCCTTGTACTTTCCATACTGGTAGGCCTGAGAGTCCTGCGCAGCCGACGCCGCCTGATGCTGAGCAGACTGCTGTTGATGCTGTTGGCCCTGAGACACCGTGGTCGCACCGGGTTGCTGCTGCTGACTGGAATGTACGAACGATTTGAAACTGTTCAGGAAACCAGACTCCCGCCCGGGGCTGCGCGAGACACCATGAACGGGTGGCGGAGGTCCAGTAATCATCTGTTGAGGCGTGGGAATACGAGGATGTTGTTGAGGCATGGGTGGTGGCTGTTGTTGTTGCTGCTGCTGGACAGGGGCAGCCGGATGCGGGATAGGTGGACGTTGTTGGGATTGTGGCGGCATCTGTTGGGAGTGATGGTGCTGCTGTTGGTGCGGATGATGGTGGTGAGCCGGCTCGACCGGAGAGGAGCTGATTGGTCGCGAGATGGACGGTGGTGCCGACACCATCCCAGCCGCCATCTGATGCTGCTGGGCTGCCATGGCGGCCACGGCGGCTGCCAGACCCTCGTTTGCCACCCCCATCACTCCGACAGTCTTCTGGCGTTTACGCGAGGCGGGAGATTCTTTAGGCGGGCGTCGCTTGGGCGCAGAGGAGGCGGCGGGAGGAGAGGAGGAACACTCGCGACCACCCGACGGATGACCCGGATGCTGCTGTTGTTGGTGATGGTGGTGTCGATCAGGCGCCTGCAGATCCAAAGGCTGCATTTGCGGCGACACCGACCGCGCGTCAGGCGGGCCCAACGGCGAGGAGCGAGGTTGGTGGCCCATGTGTTGGGGGTGATGCTGCGGGTGGTAGGCGCCAGGCGGTGGTAATGGAGAGGGCACGTGGGGCGACACTGACACGGGCGGCGGCGCCGGACTGGGGTAGCCGGCCGCCGACGGATGCAGGAGGTGGGGGGACACCGTAGTGGATGACATACAGGGGGTGCCAGAACGGCGGTGGTCACTGCCCACCAGTGGCGAGTGACTAGTCCGACTGGGCGTGCCTGTCCGGCTGGGCGGCGTTGGACCAGACGACGGACGGCTACCGTGTGCCGAGGAGGGTCGGTCGCTCCGGCCAGCGTGGGCAGGGGGTGGAGTCTGCCCGGCGAAAGGAGCTGTGGCCATCGTCCGACTGAGTGGCGTGCCAGCCACAATGCTGGCCGACACCACCTTGGGTCCAGCACCATAATGGTGGTGTCCGGCCGGACTGGACCGAGCAGCCATACCGGGTGGACTGTCCGATTTCGCACTTGACGATGAACGATGCTGCTGCTGTTGTAGCAGATGGTGGGGGGAGGACGACACTGAAGGGTTCGAAGCACGACCCGAGCCCTGGGGGGGAGCACTGGAGGAAGAGCCGGCACCGCCCTGTTGGTGCTGGTGGTACATGGGGTTGGGCACCAGGCCCTGTTGAATCAGGTTCGTACTGTAGGAGGCTCCGGGTGGAGCCGTTTTAGCGCTGGGGTGATGGTGGGGAGAGGCGGCAGCGGACTGGAACACGGGCGATCCGTCACCGCCGGAGCCGGGCCGGCCGTGATGTCCGTAGCCAGAAGGGTTACCACCATGGGGCGGCGGGTGACGAGGCTGGGATTGGTAGGGTTCACCGCCCGAACCACCGCTACCACTCATTGACTTGTGTAAGTTCTGCGGCTCCGGGTGGGATCCGACGGGAGAGTGGTGCGGGTGGGCCGCGATACGCTGCGGCGGCACCTCGGAGCCATAATCGTACATGCGGTAGGGGACACTGGTTGCACCGGGAGGCGGTGCGTAACCAACCGGGTAACCGTGCTTGGGTGGCGGCTGCTGTTTGGGAGAGGGAGCGGCCGTGCGCGCCTGACTCGGCGCGCACTTCCCACCATCGTAGCCGCCACTGGCGATCACCGATGAACCATGAGGAGAAGCCGGGGGCGGTCGGTGGTCCTCGTAAGAGGAGGAGGAGGCGGACGAGGGAGAGGGCGTGGCGTGCGTCGACCGTCGCTGGTGCGAGGGTGCCAGTGTCTGAGTCACAGTCCCTGTCACGGGGGCACGATGGAGTTGCTCGCCGGCCGGATGCTGCTGCTGAATGTGCGGCGGTGGCGGCTGGGAAGCGCCGCGACCGGCCTGCAGGTGCTGCGGGTGGCCGGGATCGGGGGGACCGACGCCACCAGATTGACGCGAGGGCATGATGTACGAGGAGTGTCGGAACGGCTCAAAACCCTGCATGTTGTAGCTGAAGTTGGCCGGTTGGTCCGCTTTGCCGGAGGAGGGGGGTGCGGCGGATCCGGGCGGTGGGACGTTCCGTCCCTGGCCGGGAGGCGGCGGGTTGCCCGGATGGTGGGGAGGTTGGGAGGGCGGGGCCGGACCCGGTTGCTGCTGCGGGTGGTGGTAGTCCATCTTAATTCGGCTTCCGGGCGCTCGACTGGCCTAGTGGAGGGAAATTGAGACAAGAGTGGGGTGTCAATTATCGAGATTAGGTTCAGTTCAGCCCCAACTTTTCCAGCTTAAAATCAAATGTTTCTCCATCACTAGGACAGACTCTAAACACAAAGCATAAAATACTGCCATAAGCTCGTACCACGAATTTAATTATGCAACAAATTTATGTTATTACAACGGCTCCTAAGCCTAGATCTACATACTGTAGAATAGACCTCCGCAAAATATAATACAATGTCATTATGTGAACGAAAAAATCCTTACCACGAGTCACTGTTCGATAACTTAACAATTTTTAGAGATAATCCAATTTGCAGAGTATATATATTGTTTCCGTTTTTATCTCTATCGTGTTGTTCACGCCTTGACGGGAAGTCACCGAGAGGCAGGCTCCGGCTCCACACGTCTCCTTTGTGATCTTACTTAACCCTCGTTTCCCTCGAAAATACATCGTTCGACACATATCGATACTTGCGATAGCTTTCAATATTGTCGCTAAATGTATTTTTTTTTCTGAACTCTCACTACGTTGGCATAACTACACAGTGTACATATCTCTGCTCTGATCGTCTGAAATGGCGAGAAATACGTATACGGAGAATATAAGTTACTAAAAATCGTTAGGTGATCATCAGGTTTTTTTTCATTCATATAACGAAAATGTATTAAATGTTATATTTTGTGAAGTATTTTATTAAGTATTTTAAGATTGTTTTGTCATCCAAGAATACATTTTATTTGATGCATACTCGTATTTCATGTTAAGGCTCCGTATGTGTTCATTCGTTGTAGGTAGGTGTATGCAAGTACAATTCTCATGTTCAAATAAAATTCCCCAATTTTTATTAGAACAAATTACGATAAGCGAAAACGTTTTATTGAAACTTTTTTTATTTTTGAATGAAAAGAGCGCTTGCTTTAAAAGCAATTTTTTTATTATTAAAAATGGAAATAACATTAAAAGAAATAGCGTGTATTTTTTTTTAAAGAAAGTAACACATAAATAAGCAAAGAGCGGGATGAAAGTTTTACAAATAAAAGAGTGACCAAAAATTGGGCTGACTTTTACTTTACGGACTCGAGCGACCAGAAAATACGGTATCGAGTGGGGTGCGTTGTAAAATTCAGTCTCACCTGATTTGTCACTTTGTGTTATATATTTTTAAGCATGTCAGTTTCACTACGCACCCCATTCGATACCGTATTTTCTGGACGCTCATGTCTGTCAAGTAAAAGTTAGCCGAAAATTGTAACCGTGAAAAAAGTAAACCGAAATTCGCAAAAGAAAATATTATTTCTTTCCAAACATTCCCAATTTTGGACCAATTCCTCTGAACAATTAAACTCAAAGCCCAACCAAAATTAATTGATCTAACTTTGTACAACAGGGAAAATGAATTGGGCAAACAATATTATAGACGCCATTTTCTTTTTCGCAATCAGCTGAAACAAATTTATAAGCACGTCAGACAAAATACAACAAATACGAATAATTGACAAATAGTCTCTTCGGCACTGCACCGGAACTTGTTTTTCCTTTTCGTTTTAAAATATAACAATTGTCCAATGCCTACCTCAGCCGCTCCTGGACTGTAGTTCTGCACCACCACCGGATTCCTCTGCTGTTGCTGCTGCGCCCCCTGGTGCCGAATGGCGACCGCAGCATCCTGCTGCCGCTGAGCGGCCATCCACTTGTCCTCCTCCCGAGAGCGATGCTGCTCCTCTGCCGCCGCCAAAGCCGCCTGGTGGTGAAATCTAGCATCGGCGGCCGCCCGCGCAGCCTTCGTCTCTTCCTTCACCTTCTGGGAATGATGGTGCTGTTGCTGTTGAAGCTGCTGTTGGTGGTGCTGCTGCAGCTGCTGCTGCTGGAGTTGCTGTTGCTGCAGCTGTTGCTGGTGGATCTGCGCCACGCTCATCAGCTGTTGCGACGGATGGTGGTTGGCGACGTGGTGGCCCGGGTGGGGGGACACGTTGACACGGGATGGAGGCGGCGGTTGAGGCCCGCTGCCGGAGCCACTGCGGCTCCCGGGGCCGGTGACGGGCAAGTCGCCGGGGCGACCACCCTGAACGAGCATGGCGGGAGACACCTCGCTCATGGAGCGCGAGACCAGGTTGGCCATGTCCCATGACGGACCGCCCATCTGGAAGGAGACAGATTGTTAGACCTCGACTGTTACGCATGTAAAATGTCATATGGCACATGGATCGGGAACTTGTAATGGTTATATCCAAGTTTTCGAAAATAAAATAATATAAAATTCACATTTATTTCTAGTCGTGAGAACCATGACAAAAACCTATAATTTCACAAAAAAATGAAGTTTTACATTTTGAAACCCTAAAAAGTATTGGTTGATGCCCGACATAAGCTAGACTTTATATATGCTTCACATAACTAAATTTAATACTTGATTTTTTTTTTTTTATTCAACGATGACAACGTATAATACAAATAAATTAAAAAGAACAAAAACTGAAAATAAACCGTAGTGTCATCGTGAATTTTTTGTGCCCACATGTCGCCAGAGCAATATTCGTGGGCACACCAGGATTGAGTGCATTTGTTTTGGCTGTCATTGGCGACGGTAACAGCTTGATAAGTATCTCAATCTGCGGAAAAAGGAGAAAATTCACAGCAATACAAAATAATGTATAGTGCTTATGACCAGAATACAAGAGGTACAGATATGTGATGATAAATGCAAAAAGGAAAGAAAAAAATCAATAATTAAATAAATAGATGAAGTAAAGTAAGAACAGTAATATCAAAATATGCCACGATGGGCAATTATCAGTCCGGCCATAATAAAAATATTAAATCAGAAAGCAAATCGATGGAGGTTAACAATTGCAATTAGAATATGGTAGTGTTGGGTTCGTTCCTTTTGAAAAGGAACCGGTTCCAGTTGCCGTTCCTCTGATGAAAAAAGGCACCAGTTCCCGTTCCAGTTCCTACAGAAATGAAAGGAACCTTGGTGTTCTTAAGTTCCTCAAAAAATAAACCAGTTCCTAGGAACTAAAGATTTGCCTAGATTTCTGACTTAGTTGACAACGTACAATCACAGGTTTAATTTCCTTCCAAAAGACGTATTAGTGTAATAGCGATATAATTTTGGAACATCTAATTTGTGATGCCCACTATACACATCGGTTATTCATCGCAAGTCTAGTGGAGTGTTCATTTGCGTAAATTTTGTTGATTTTAGTGCGTTTATTTATCCAACGCCTACGTGTCAGCCCGGTAACTAACGTTTCATTTCGCGCTATTTACGTTTGACGTGAGATACACACGTATTAGTTTCCGCATGTCTGCCGCCATGTTGAAGCGGTTAAATGACACAGTGGTGTAAGCTCCTTTTTTGTCCTAACAGAGAAACGAGATTTTATTAGAATGACTCCATATTGTGGTGTACGACGAGATATTACGTCTAAAACTTTAAACGAGTTAGAAAAATAGTTCCGGGGACAACGTCGACAATAAAGACGAACAGAGTCCGTCAAACTTTCGTGAAAGGAACAATTTATATTTTATAATTTAAAAAAAATACGTGAGAACAAATCTTTTTACCTTTGCAAATACCCTGAAATTGGAATAAGGTTATCTATTTTTTTTAATGAAAATCCCTGTTTCTTGTTATCCTGTAATTTTTATGTATGGTATTTTTTATGAAAGTTTAAATGAAAGTTATTTTTTGTTATTAATTCGACAGTCATTTCGGGCGTGCTCCCGTTTTCAATTTCAATTGCGAGACTTGCCAGTTCGTCTCTATTCTCGACGCTGTCCCTGAGCTCATTTCCTGACTCTTTAAAATTACTCTATTGACTGACATCAAGTTAATACGCGTACGTGTACCGTACTGTGACATGACTTAGTTTCATTGTTGCATTCAAATATAAAATGAAATTAAAATGACTTGCACCACTATGAAATAAACAGCTTTTTACATAGCTGGCGCGCCGGGCCCCAGCCTCACATACATTTCTCCGAAAAATAATTAGCATCTTGGATGATGAGCAGCAACATGGCGGATAGCAAATAATTAGGGCTCTCGCACTCGGATAGCAATTATAGTTGCACCCGCGCGTCCTTCACCCCTCCCCTCCTCTCCACGGAAACACACGCGCCGTGTCAACTTTATTTCGAATGCCGTAATGAGCGAATTGTTAACGCACCCCTTACCCTTCCTCCCACCTTCCCGTCACTAGCCTCCACGACAGAGGAGGGGAGAAGCGTTAATTAATTTCCCAAACATGAATTGTGCAATTACGATTGATAAATAATTCACTTAGTGCAAATATGTTTCGGGAGAATTTTGCTACGACGGGGAGCTTTTCATTGCTATCCAAGTTGATATTGTGTTTTCGGTACGTGCATATTTTCAAAATTTTTACTTCGTTTTGGTTTAAGAAGGGAAATAGTTGTACGAGTTAATAAGGGTGTTGCTGAACATTCCTGAGATTTGTGATATTTTAATATGCAGTGGGTTCAGACTTTACTAACACAAATTCTAATTTTTTGTCTTCCTGCTTTGATGTGTCTATGTTTCAGTATTTTAATTCTAAGGTGTTACTGATTAGTATCCTATTAAAATTAGTAACCGAGGTTTTTGGGTATAAATCTCGGATCTAAAGCAGATATGTTTTTATTTTAAAATGGCGTGTCAATAGGGAATGGTTTTCTTCAGTGTTGTTCTTTGCTGTCTAAATTGGAAAGGAACAAAAATAGCTACAATTTTTCGTCTAAAATTTGGTCATATGTACTTTCAAAAAAGTTCGTCATTTTGTTCTGAGAGGTCACGCCAAATTAAAAAAAAAATCAAATGAAAATGAAATTAAAAACGACACATGAAAATTGAGTGAAAAAAATAATAATATAAAAATGCTTGGTCTGATGACGGTTAGGTTTGATTTTTTATCGTTTTTAAACTCCCGTTAATTTAATTCGGAAATAGTTAAAAAATATTATTTTTTAGGACGCCTATGTAGTTTTTTATCCAACCTTGCACTTAACAGTGTCTTATGTGAACAGTCCCGTTTTTAATTTTATTTACTTATTTATTTAATTTCCGTTAATTGAATTCGCAAACAAAGTTTAAAAAATAAAATTTAAAACTTTTCTTCTATTCCACCTTTCTTTTGATCCGGCCTTGCCCTAACTGTGCAACAGCCTTCTCTCCCCTTCCCCTCCCCATATCCTCATGTACGTATTCCTGTTAGCTCCATCTCTTTTCGGCGGATTTTATCTCGGCCTGATCTTGGCCCGTGTTGCTCCACATACACCCACACGCGCACTACTATCCCTCCAAATTAGTTCCCAGGTAAATATACTGTCAGCGGCGGGCGTGTAACCTCCTCGAAAAACCTTCTTGCGGATCTTGTAATGCGTTAATGCAGAAATCTTGTCCGCGCCCTGACGTTGAAGGATCCGAGAGGCACGAGGCGGCAGGCTGCACGTGAAGTTGACGCGGGGCTGGGTGGAGGGGCCATGGGGGTCGGTGGTGAAAACCTTTCGTTCGGCAGCGTTTCGTTTCTCGCGTTCTCTCGGCCCGGTTGTGCTTGATCTCATGCAGTAGCGGTGCACGTGCGGCTTCTCTCCCTTGATCTGGCTTTGTTGGTACGGCGTTTCGTGGTCTGGTTACGGCAAGCGCACTGGCGCCACCGCTTGGTAAATTTACAATTTACAATTTGAACCCGCAAGCAGCCCCTTGTGGGGCCTATGGCGGGGGTCCGAAGACCAGTAAAGGACGATGCGTCCTATTTCAACAGGCTAAACGTAAGACGGTTCCACTGCCGACACACTTTGGGGAAATACGAATAAAGGTATGCATTAGTTTTACAACTTAAAATAGGAATATCATTTTTAAGAGAGGTAGTATTGCTTTTTGCACCGTCGTATGTCTTACAAAAATATTAAGTTTTTGTTGGAAAACGTGTTGGCAGAAAGATTCTTCTAATAAGTTATTTAAAAAATAATACTTGCTGTAGAGTGGTCTCGTGAACGGGTATTTTTTACCGTGTAATACTAGTGGTATCGTGTCGTGTGATACTAGTTGTAATTTTTTTAATCACCGTAAAGCTAATCACTACTGGATTACTACCCCTCGTATCGTTATGGCGATATGTGAGGGGCAGGAAAGGGAAGGAAAGGGGGATGGCAGCTGGTATATCCAGGCTGCAGGATGCACCCCTAAGCTCTGGACTCCCTAATGGAAGCTCAGGGGTAACACCAGTACCGCGGCTCGTCGAATAAACGAGAGCC
>JAUJYS010001911.1:0-16028 GCA_033995665.1 Melogona broelemanni
CTACGCGTCCCACTCGATACCGTATTTTCTGGTCGCTCATGCCGGGAACGTGTAATTAGCCGAATTTTTCTATTATTGGCCCATTTTCCACTGACTATTTCTACCTATTTCCTTTCGACTTCGATTTCGACTTTCCCCATAATTTGTTTCCAACATAATTTATTTTGAAGAAGTTGCCATTTCCCATTCTCTTTGGTCGAGAATAACACTACTTTTTAGGATAATTTATTTTATTTTTATTTTTAATCAACGTAGTGCCTAGTGCACTACAGGATTACTGCACCCTTGCGTCTCTATGGCGATGAGTCAGGAGTGCGCGCAGAGTTGCCATACATGTTTCCGGCGGCGGGAGCTCTTTTGCACTCTAGGATCGCAGGTGCTCTTTGGCATTAAACCTTTTTTGGCTCTCCACAAAAATTGTTAATACGGGTTAACTGCACGCCAGGCGTGCGTGCAGAATCAGTCGAAACAACAACAAAAAAAATCAGCGGCAATCAACGATTTCTCAATTTTAATAATGTCTGGCTGCAGTAATACGCCAACGAAAAAAAACCCAGCCTAATACTTCATATTAAAATATGATAAATCGTGGCGATTAATTTTTTAAAAAATCTATAAATTTATAATTCACGGAACAGAAGCGCTTAGTAAGCATTTTCAAAACAAACCGCAACAAAATAAAAAAGTTAATCGTAATACTGTTGTAAAAGCCTAATAGGTTCACAGCTTTATCACTAGAGAGCGCCAATTTTGTCATTTGGCAAATATTTTGAGTTGGATGGAATATAACTGGCGTAATACCATTTGCCTAAGCGTACTCGAGATATTTGAATTAGACTTGAGATTGGGGGTAAATTTGCCATCGAGATCGCAGACGCTACCCTGAAATCCAGATCGGATTGTCGATAACTAAACGCGCCCTCTGAAACACATTTGAGATGGACCTCTTCACCAGTGGTGGGTTCGTTCCTTTTGGAAACTAATCAGTTCCGTTCCAATTCCAAAATAAATTAAAAAGAACCTGGTCGTTCTTAATTCCTCTTCAAAATAAAACCTGGAACTTTTCCGTTCCTTCGATTAAAAAATATTTTAAAAATATGCCGATTGGTGTAATTTCGACAAAACAAAATTGTGATTACGTTCATGATGTCGCCAAATGGATAATTGCGCGAAGATATGCCGTATTGTGGATACAGATGAAAGTCTCTAGAAATTTCTGTTTGTTGGAAAGTTGTTGGAATATTGTTGGAAAAGTTGTTGGAATGTTGGAAAGTTGTTCCACTGTCGACACACTTTGGAAAATTGAAAGTTATGACAAAAGGAACCTTGTACACCGAAAAGGAACCTCCGTTCCAGTTCCTCAAAAAACAAACTAAACCGTTCCTAACGTTCCTTCCTATGAAAAGGAACCTAGGCGTTCCTAAGTTCCTTAGAGAGCATAAGCTTAGGAAATTATAAAAATTTATGAAATTGAAATTGAAATTGAAAATTATCAAATTGGAAAAACTTGAGAGGCTTAGGAAAACTAGACAAAGTCAATGTCAAAACGCACCCCGCTGGAGTAGAATAAGCAAGCGGCTAAATTGCTCCCATCCCATCCCCTGTCCTCCCTCCCCCCCCATGTCAGTTTGCCAAATTTTTCGTGTCATATAAATTTTTGGCAATAGTATCGGGCCCCGACACCCAAATGTGCCGCGGCGCCCCTTTGAGCCAACTAATTGCACCTCACCTTTTTTTTAACGTTGGTCAGCGCATTGCAATGCTAGTCACGATTTGGCTATCGAGTCCCCCGCTAACGCCCGTAACAAATGTCTGAAATCTCACACCCCTTTTATTTCTGCCCCGGGCTTTCTCATTTTTTCCACCTCGAATGAATCGAGTCATTTGGCGCAATGTGGAAGACCAGTAGCGGCGATTATGCACCCGTATGACACGGTCAGTGAAAATCTAAGTAAATTTTAAGTCTCACAGGACCGATGGCACGAGTAGCTACTCGTTTTGCAACGAAAATTTTATGCAGTTCTTGCACCATAAAATGTTCGCCTCAGATATAATCCACGGCATGGACAGTAAAGAACGCAGAAATTAAATGTCGAGAGACGTACATGCAGGAGCGGACTTGCTACTAGGTGCCCGGGTGGAAAATAACTCCAAGAGGCCCTGACTTCCCTGATTTTCCCTGGGCAAAATGACAATTTTTGGTGGGGAGGCCTAGTGGGGTATGTTGTTTTTTTTTTTTGGGGGGGGGAAGGCGGGCGGAAACCTCCGCCCATCCGCAATGGCTAGTCCGCCTCTGCGTACATGAAACGTCCTAAATCAAAGTACAGAACATACCGATGGCTCAGTGGGTATGGCAACATCCTACGAAGCCGACGGTCAGGGGTTCGATTCCCGGCACAGGCTTTCGTTTATTCGTTAGCCTGGGGTACTGGCGTCACCATCTCCATAGAGACACGAGTAATCCTGTAGTGCACTAAGCACTACTGTGATTTAAACAGATAGTAGTAGGCCAAAATTTTAGGCCTACATATTGGGCCATGTTTAGGTCTTAGGCTATCGCCAAAGCTTAAATTTTACCTTGCTGCTGCTGACGACGAGCACGCTGGATCCAATTTTAACGTCGTTAATCGTCACTCTCGGATGTACAATCATAGAAATAGACAGCTAGTTGAACTCTGCCCGGACAAAGCAGCCAAATTCCGGGGAAATGGTGGTCTCGCGTAATTCATGAAAAGTTCAGGACACTACGATTGCCGTTCGAAAACTTGCCGCACACTTTCGCGAGTTAAAATTGACTCCACCGAGAATCGGATCCGACGTCCGACGAAGTATACAGATGCTGGTACATAAATCATAGTTGGAGATTGAGTTTATTTTTGATTTTGATCGAACGAAACCGAGCATAATTGTTGTCACCCGCCATCTTGATTACTGCACCATCGACACCGCCCACTAGCGTCTAGCGAACGGCCGATGCTGCAATGTTGACGAATCCCGCAATCCGAAATTTACGTAACAATGCTGCAAAGTTTCACATTCTCGGAAATCACTTGTCAGAATAAAAAAAAACGTTTCGATAACAAATATCTGATAATTTCTTTCCAGAAAATACAGGATAAAATATAATAATATAATAAAATATACCATATTTATCTATATTTTCTATAAAAATAATATTTGATATTTTTTATGAAATATTTATGTTTTATTTACAATGCTCATCGCTGGTTCAAACCAATGATATTTCAGGCGGTCGAGAAACGATTTACAATTTTTTTTAAATATAGAAAAAACAACGCAAGGATTTCACACAAGTTTGTTACCACCTTATCCATTAACTAGTTCAATACCGACAATTTTTAAATTCGATAGAGAACGAAAAGTACCGGTAACTGATATTTCAGGGGAAAAAATATATAAAAATGCAAAAAAAAATTACTGCTGGTTTTTGGACAACGAGGATTGGCAGTATTTTGTTACCACTATTACAATTTTTTTTTAATAAATAAAAATTTCAATTTTTTTCTTGTATTTTGATACCGCTATTATCATTTTTTTTTTAAAGTTATAATCTTTCTTTCCATTTTTTCATTTCCAATTTCATTTCCATTTCCAAAGAGTCGAGAGCTTATGGGTGAATCCTGCAGCCTGGCTATACCAGCAGCCATTCTCCTTCCCTGCCCCTCGCATATCGCCATAGCGACATGAGGGGTAGTAATCCTGTAGTGATTAGCTCTACGGTGATTTAAATATATTGGTTGTAGGCTTGATTATTTTGGGGAAAATACATCACAACCGTCAGCGATAGACAAACACAAAAACAATACCATCGTTGTTGCCATATTTAAATACTCGTCCATAAACTAGTCACACTACAAGTCAAGTCCGTCAACCGATCGACACCATGGGTGTCAACTGAGTGTATCATCAATTGGGCGTTGACCAGGCGCTTCACATTTTGTTCCCATAAAGATGGAATCTTTCGAATCGATCAGTGACCTTCATCGACAACGGTCAAACTAAAAAAAAAATGATTAACACCCTGAAGCCGTCGTGTCAGAATAGGTTTTAACCAAAAGATAAAATAAACAAAAAAATAATAAACTGGAGGGCGGGGGGGGGGGACATCCCGTAACTGCTCTCGAATGGTGTTCGCACACTGAAAATTTGCTTGAGAGGGGTGCATTTGACTTTTGGTCAAGCGATCTATATGTCGGGATAGCCCCAGTGATCTCACAGGCCCAAGGTGGTCCAAACACAATACCACGCAATAAATACACAATACAAAATACACAATAACCTAACATGGTGATATGGTAAATATATGCGATGATGAAAAAAAATTATTTCAAATAAATGACAACTTGGCAACTTCTTTTGGTAGGGGCTGAGTCGGGTATTTTTTTGGTGGGAGGCCCGGGCGGGTTTCTTCGCCCATCCGCCCGGGCAAGTCCGCCACTGTAGGAGACTATTTGTTATCCTTAGAATAGACATTGGGGCGGATACTTGATTGATGGATCTCATTCAAAATTCGTTGAGCAGTTGACCTTGTGCGTCGGACGCATTCGTGTTAACGATATCGATTTTATTAGACACTGAACTTCCTGGGGGAATCACCCGTCATGCATCCATTGACCAACAAGGGGCAATAAAATCATCTGACTGTTTCTAGCAATATTTCAACTCGTACGGTGCTTTTTAACGTTTTTCCGTCTTGATGCATCCCAATGGCGACCTGGTAATTTTACCTAGGTTGGAATCTATAATGTGTGCCGGACGACGTACGGGTACGGGTCCCAGACTTTACTTATATTCCGGAATATTATTTTTTTTTTAAATATAATTGTAGGCAACCCAACAAAATTTGGAAAGAGTGCGCGCAGCGGAATTTTTATTATTTTATTTCTTTCACGAATTTTATTTTCCCATATAATCCAGTGTGCGGCCGACTAGTCCAGTCAGTAATGCTTCCGACTGCGGTGCGGACGGTCCCGGGTTCGATTCCCGGCAGGGGATCTCGTTTATTCGACGTGTCGCGGTACTGGTGTCCCCCCCTGAGCTTCCATTAGGGAGTCCAGAGCTTATGAGCCTGCAGCCTGGCTATACCAGCTGCCATCCCCCTTCCCTTCCTTGCCCCTCACATATCGTCATAGCGACACGAGGGGTAGTAATCCTGTAGTGATTAGCAGCACTACGGTGATAATATCAAAAAAAGTTCCGAAAGAAACTCACAAAATACATTATTACGGGAAAGAGTAGGCGCGGGGATCGAACCCGGGTCCGTCACACTGCAGCCGGTTGCAAAATGAAAATGTTGTTCAGAAATTTCCCATACAACTCCTTCTTTTGAACAATGACTCCCCAACTTTCCCCGGACAGTTTTCATTTTTCCTGACTTTCCGGGTGTGCACACTAACCCTGCCATTTCGCCGTGCAATGTTTTTTTTTCCAGCAATTTAGCAATGTTTAAGCGATCGAATCTGCACTCTAACCAATAAACGACCTCTTTCGTTTGCCGGACTTCGGTTGCTCAGCGCTGTGTTGTTGTCCTCCGGATCTGATAAACGCGCGTAACTTGCCACAAGGGGCGGAGTAGTCGAGAGGAGGGGTGGGGGGGGGGAGATGGGCGGAGGGGGTAGGGGGAGGGCCGAACCGATACACGTTTTCTCCCCCTCATTACCATCCATCATCATTTCGGCTGAGAGCCCGTCGCAACCGATCAACCCGATACGATAGTGCTCCCCGTCTGTTCGCGATTAAGTAACAATGGTGCGTCTAGTCAATAACAAAATGGATTTCAAACGGAGCGATGTCAAACACCTAACAAGTCAAATATCAAAGGCGTCAAATATCTTAGGCGACAACGCGCTAAGGCATCATGTTTCCAATACTTTTTGGCGGATAAGAAAAATTTTAATTGTTAATTTTGTTTAGGAATTATTTTTGATCTCCGACGCCTGAGCTTTTTGTCGCTATTTGAATTTGTCGTCTCAGGTGTTTGAACATTGACGCCTTTGAAATTTGACGCGTCCCCCATTTCAAACAGCTTATAAGATTGATATTAGAGAGTTTGGCGAATTCGACCCTTTTTTTTTGTTGATGTTACGCACTGACGCGCACTAATCTAAATTATTGTTTACCAATCTGACCATTAGTTGAGTCGTTAGTAACGGTCTAGCGAGTAACGATTCTAGTTAGTGTCCTAGAACGAAAACAATGTCAACGTGCATGAAATTACGGAGACTTGCATTGAATTACCGACGTCCCGTACAAAAATTGTCAAGAAGATTAAGTTGTTTGTTCTTGAATCGGATCGGTGGAGCAGTCGGTCAATTGCTTAAAAGGTGTATCGAGGCAATGCTTGCGGATAATGTTTATTATTATTTTTTTTTTCAATTTTCGTGGGAAAATCGGTTGCCGCCAACCCCCCTACGAAAGCTACGCGACAGAGCGGGTGGCTTTCCACTCAGTTTTTTTTTTCTTAGGTGCGCAAACTGCATTTCTAACCGCCCTATATATTGATTTTTAAAATTTTTAATTTCCAAGCACTGTTGTACATGTATGTTGCTACAAGAGATTCTGTATGGCAATATATGTGAGAGGGCACATTTTCACCAGAATTCCGGGATCGAATAAACAAAGAGTCCGCGCCGGGAATCGAACCCAAGATCGCCGCACCACAGTCGGATTGCAATATCGATTGAGTTACGACGATTCGCACTAAATTTAATTAAATTTATTCCAAAGAATTCGAAAAATTAAATTGAAAACTGACTACAATTTTTTTAACGTGCCGGAATGTTTTTGGTTTTTTTAAACTGTTTAAAGGGGTTTTGCCTACGTTTCTGTTACAAAGATCCTCACTAAAAATAAAGGAAAAATAAAGATAGGACGACTTAGCAAAATATCTATCCTACTTTAATGAAAATGATTGATGTTGATTTTTTTTCTAAAAAAAAAAAAAAAATCTAAGCTAAAAGTTATTTTTTTCTTTTAAATAAAAAATCTAAGGATATCATGTCATTGCTATATTACTTTAAATTTTGTTTTTTGTTGATTTTATCATTATAACCATTATGATTTACAAACATTATTATCTGCATCGATCATTGGAAAATTCTCTAAGAAAATAGAGAAAGAATGTCTTGTCAAAACGTCAATCTCACTTTTATGAAATAGCGCATTGTTTATTTCTAAAAAAAATAAAATAAAACTTAAAGGTTTTGATTACCCCTCGTATACTCGGATACGGTGTCATTATTTTCTTCATTTAACCCGTTGGAAGCTTGGACTACAGACGTCAAAAACTACCGGAGATTTATCATACATTCTTTCATATTTAAATATTGGCATTGAACGTGTGTATTTTTTAACACAACACACAATTAGAGTGTGCGCGAATGTACTTAGTATATTAATATTTTCTCAAGCTAATCAACTAGTATAACCAAATTAGCCCGAAAAAAAAGTGGTTCGCCCCTCGGGGTGCTACTCGTATACCTCGTCGATTGAGTTCTTTTCGCACAGTAGTCGCCGTGGCCGAGGCTCAGCTCTCAGCCACAGTCACCCACCCCGAGGCTGCCTAATTTTCGTCCGTCCGCCCGGAAAGGCTAAGAGGTTCGCCCTGTAACTAGCCAAACCACCACCCATGTCAATATAGGCAATCAGCTACTTTCACTATCTAATCGACGTTCGAAGCTACTGGTTCTTCCCCATTTGCTATGCCTCCTTTCACTCCTCTCCACTCCCTCTCTCCCCTTCCATCTCTTCCGTAATATTCGTATTTATCGGATCTTGCGCAATGTTCAGAAACCAAAGAATTAAATGGTCTAGATGGAGTTACTCATAAGATAAAAGGGGTTTTCTCTCTCTTAAAGTATAGATTCTGCCTGAAAATTAACACTGCACAGGATTATCTACCCCTTGCCATGGCAGTATGTCAGGGGCACATTTTTAAACTCAGGACTCATACTGAAAACTGAAAATCCAATTTCCTGATCAAAATGGATATTTTTTCTGACTGTCCATGGTCAAATTCGAAATTTGAACTGACTTTATCCGAATAAAATCAAAAGTTTGAGTCACTTTTTTTTCTTCGATGTAACTGCAGTCGCCATATTTTCTTTAACCAAAAATGTTATTTTTTATTATTAAAAGTAGCACTTTTAATAATAAAAAAGTAGTTTTGCATAGAAAAAAAAGTCCTCTCAGCGCAAATTCACAAAAAAATGCAGATCAGAAAGTGCGAGTTTTCTGTCTATAATATTTCTTCAAAATATTGCATGCGCTAATTTTCGACAAACAATTACTAATCAATCAATTAATCAATGCATACATGATTTACAAGAAATGCAGATGCAATATCCACGGTGGACGCACCATTTATTTCGTTTGGCATTGTGTGATTGCCTACAAACAAGGGGTTACAACACTCTCGAGCCGCAGCAGGCATATGGTACAACTATCGCCATCTGTTGCGCATTGCATGCAACTAACTCACGGAACACTTCCCTGCATGGCACCACTGCCTGGCGGGATTGCATGCGTATAAGGATTAACAATTTCGCTTTCAGTCTTAAATAAAAATAACAACACATCAAATTTCAATTGTTTATTGAGAGAGTTGGCTGAATAAACTAGTACCATCCCCATGGATAATTATTAAAATAATATTCGAAGGAAGGAACGCCATATCCACTGCGCATTTCGGTGGATAAAAATGTCGGAAATCTCTCAAATTTGGTCATAATGGAGATGAAAGTTAAAACAATAAAAGTTAATTTACAGTATTAACTTTGTTCCATGGGGGGAAAAACCCCGAGGTTTCCAAGCTGATGCCAAGCTCGTCGCTCGACAAAAATAAATGTAGAATATACAAATAAATTTATATATAGTTACATAAAAGCGTGGGCAGTAGGGGAATAATTGCTCGCCGCTTCCAGTTTTATATTCCGCTGGAGAATTCAGACAGGACGTCGATCTCTCCATTTCTCTTCGTGCCAAAGTTCTTTCTCCTCTCTGACCTATTCTGAGGAAATCTGAAAAATAAAAATAATAATTTTACATGTACATTTAGGCACCATAAACACGTTTTATATTGTTTACACACATGATTTACGCACTGGACATCCCTTCTACACTGTGTTCTGTGTAGATGAAGGACAGAATCCCTACTATGCGGTGCATTAGACGAAGGACAGAATCCCTTTTACACTTTGTATTAAATTATATTGTATTAAATTAAAAAATAACAACAAATTAAATTAAACAACCGAAGCCATCGAAACATCGAGCCCCACATCTCGGGCATAAAAGGGTAGGAAATGTGGCTAAAATGTGACTATCTCTTTAACCCCGTCAAATGAAGAGAATTTTTGAGCGCATCGCGAGATTAAGATTAAATTTAAAAAAACTCAGTCTATGGTCTATTTCTTTGGAATTGACGCTCACCAGTAAAAGAAATACAAACGCGCAGATCATGGCTTACACTTCGCATACCCAACTTCTCTAACCGCAAGCTCCCATGCAAACGAATGATAATTTACAGTTTGCAAGAAGAAAGTACATCAACAGCGTTCGAATTATTTTCACGAATCGTACACGTTAATACGTAACGACCCAGCCGATTCTTCCTTCTTTATTTCGCCCGTAAAAAACCCCTCAGCAAATCTGCTTTTATCGGCAAACCACCGCGCGTAAAAACACAAGAGACGCTGGCATTAGTGTACGTAC
This sequence comes from Melogona broelemanni, assembly GCA_033995665.1. NCBI lineage: Eukaryota > Metazoa > Arthropoda > Diplopoda > Chordeumatida > Chordeumatidae > Melogona > Melogona broelemanni. Next base: position 9,733 of record JAUJYS010001911.1, read on the forward strand.
CAGTGCCAGCGTGCACGTACTACCTTTAAATTGCGACTGAATGGCCCGCGTGTAAAACAATTACTCCCGTTAATGGCCGGTCTCCCGTAATGGGCGAACTATAGACACAAGAACCGTGACAAGATTCTCACTTCATTCTCCATAAAAATCGGATCCCGACGCCCAATACCAAACGAACACCCCAAGGGATAGGGGGGGGAGTGAAGTCATATTTATATGGCCACTTCAAAAAATTCGACAAGGGCCGCTCGAAAAGTATTCTATGTTTTATTAAAAAGGAACTTAGCTTTTTCTATTTTTTAAACTGCTGTTAAGGGCAATGTAAGCTCAACTGCCGACTAGATGATCATGAATTCGTCTCAATCCCTGTCCGGTAATTTTGACAAGTAATTTTGCCTAGCCTTGACATTGGTAGGGATCCTAAACGAGAAGGCACGGGGGGTACCACGGAAATGTGCATTCATTCCGAAGGAAGGGGCGTGTACGAATCTATCTCGCTAGAAAAATTCCGGAGGTCTCGGTCGGGACTTGAACCCGCGGTTACGGACATAAATGACGAACACGCTATCCACTAGGCCACACGGAGCCTCTGAAAAATTTGGCATAGATAAACGAAAACTACTAAAGAAAGAAAAAACTGCTAGGGGACCCGTGCCTGTATGATTGTCAGGTGCACGTTAAAGGTACACGTTGAATGTTATGGCAAAAGGAACCCCAGTTTCTCAACAAAAAAAAAGGAACCAGTTACCGTTCCAGTTCCTCAAAGGAAAACTAGGTTCCTTAAAAAAGGATTCAGTTTTTAGGAACGGAACTTTTCCGTTCCGTTCCTACCCAACGCTACTGGTAAGCCACCTGAACAGCTAAAAAAATACAGGGCATTCTTCACAATAACCAACAGCTGCCAATTAGCTATAAATTACTTCACCAGTGACAAGGAATCGAATAAAGAGATAGCTCGAGCCGGGAATCGAACCCGAGACCAATACCAATCCACCAACAAAACGTAGAATTGCAATTCGGCACCCATAGACCATTACCCAACAGTAATATAAAAGGTGCATCGTAACAACTGCCTTTTTTATCAACCCTCGCCTATAAACGCAGCTTCCAGCATTTTTATATTTTTTTTATAGCGCTGGGATTATATTGATGCAACGCGGCACAAGTGTCGGCAACCGAGAAACACATCAGCTCGCGCTCGGAAACATGTGCAAACACTGTTATCTCATTTATGCCATCTCTACCGTACACAATAAAGTGATGGCGGGTCGTATATGTATAGAAATAAAATAATACGGTAATTAAGAAGTACAATCGGCGGCTGCTTCCCGTAATGGGAGATGGGGAGGAGGAGGAAGGAAGGAAATAAAGGGGATACATCTGAAGAGGTGGGGGAGAGGATCGGCGGATCGTACGTGCACTGTTGGCGCCAAACGGCCTTTTAGCCGCACGTGTGAACGAACGTTTGTCGGCCGAAAAATTCCGGAGCTCTCGTTCGGGGATTGAACCCACGATCACGGGTGTAGTAGGCGAACAAGGTAACCATTCCGCTACTGTATATCGGCTTGTCAGTACCGATCAGTTGGGTTCGGAAACGGGCGATTGCAGCCTATTGGTCATATGTGTATTTTGTACAGAATACAGTGCGAAATGTGATAATAGGTGACTCAGGACACCTCGTAGGATGTCTAATCTATGAAATGGTGTGCACCGCAACGAAAATGATGAAAGTGCTTGAAGCATAGACCATACATTATTTAGTTGCCATGCCAGACGACATCTTTTGCCGTATATTAGCCTAGTTCACGGATGATGTTGCATTAATATAAAATGACCCGTTCAGACACAAAATGTACATTTACCTACCACGAATGACCACAAGCATGGGCCTTAACATCATCCGTGAACTAGGCTAATATACGGCAAAAAAAGGAGAATGGAGAAATGGAGAATGGAGACATGGGGAATGTAAGTTACTAAAAAAAATTTAAGTGTTCGAGCGGTGACGTAAGGTAGGGTTTATTTCGTTTATATAACGACATTGTGTATTTCGTGAAGGTCTATTCTATTTTTATGCTTTATGCTTAGAGCTTCGCCGGCTCTAGTTCGTCGATTACATCCAGTCCTATCCTGGATCTCTCATTATTTATCTGATGTTTTGGCGGGAAATCCTATTTTGAGCTGGACTGTCAATTCCGATGATTTTGTATTTAAACGATGGAGTAACGAAATTTTATAACCATAATTACGAAAATTACGATCGGTTACGAAATTCAGAGTTGTTTTTTCCATCTAGAAATAATTTTCATTTTTTTTTTGAATCAACGATTTTGTTTAATTCACTTTTTGTCATTTTATTGATTCATACTGTTCAGACTTACGCTTAAATAATTTCAACATTGCGAAGACATTCATCATGTTAATGTGTTACTGTTTTGCTGGGTTAAATTGGTTTGGACTGCGAGTACCACCAAATGGGCGCCATCCCAAGTCTCTTTTGGGCCAGTCTGTTCAAACGACTGAATGGTGCCTGATTGAGGAAAAGGCTTTCGTAGGTAGATACGGAGCCCCAACCCCCTTCCCCCCCCCTCGGTCACGTTGGTCTTAGCGCATAGGCTGACTTTTGTATTGACTCTAACCTCGATAAAATGTAAATAAACGATAGAAAAATAATTTGTTAGACGGATGACGTTAGATATCTGGTGTGCTTGTGTGTTTGGGTGGGTGGGTGGGGGGGGGGTAGAGTGGATGGAGGGGAAACCATTGTTTGACATTATTTGCAGTGTTGTCACATTTACCCACGCACTGTATAGCGCGGTTCGGTAAGGGGGGGGGGGAAACGTTGGTGGGGAGGAGTGGGGTGAAGTGAGTTGTGATGGGAGAGTGGGAGTGGATTGAAGTGGGGGTGGGGGTGTGAGAAGCTGAGGTGGGAGAAGCTGAGGTGTGATATGAGAGGGGTTTGTGGAGTTTGGGATCGATCGCTGCACGTGAATCAAGTTTGTTTTGGAGAGTAATAGAGTAATAGACTGACTGGATCGTGTATTTATACTCTTGTGACCAGTGGCATGTAAATATAATGGAACAAAAAAATAAACAATAAAATTGTAAAATTAAGTAAATAATTAGAAAATGAAATAAATAATTATGAAAATGAAATAAATAATTTAAAAAAATGAAACAAATTAAAAAAAATAAAAGTAACTTGACTCTAGTACCGGTAAATGCCGCATTTTTTTGGAGAATTAAATAACATTTTTTGTTTTTGAAGCAGCAATCTTAACTTATCTGCTTTTTGCTAATTACCAGCCAATTGTTTTACATGAAAGGCATATTTTAAAAATAATGGTTGTTTCAAATAATTAGAAAAATGTATTATGCTATTTACCAAATAATGATAGTTTGTAATTTTCGACTTAATGATATAATTGTATTACTGTACAGATTTCTGTGTAATGGAGATACGATACATGTGTATATTTTCTCTCCTCACTAGTGGTTTCAACCTGAACACATATATTAGTTTCGAGAGGACTTTCATCTAATTTTGAATGAAATTTAAAATGTTGAGAATTGTTTTGCAACGGAATTATTATTTAAAAAATCGAAATTCTGGTGAGGCAGTGGACTGTGGCCCTTCATAAAACTACCTAGAAACTTGCCAGCGTATTATAACGCGTGTTTAATGACTAGGCGAGAGAAAATCGTTACGCTATTGACAAAAGTGTGTCTACACAGAAGAGAGAAAAAAAAAAAATCGTAATGACCGACCCGCTCTCTACAATCAACTGTGAAGAAGGTCGTAATCCTCTCTCCAGTCAGGGTTCGCTGCTCTACACCAGGTAGCCCTACCTGCCTTTCGCTCTTATCTTTGCTTGCTTGCGCTTTGCCAGTCTAGTGCCGCGCATACTATTCTCGTGCGATTATTTACTAGCCGCCACCACTTCATCAACAAAGCACATGACACGCCGACACCAAGTTTCACCACTCGCGTTCCTGTTTGTCTTAAGTCCTGGCGGCTTGCTGCTTGTGCTGCTGGCTGCCCCGTGTTGTCAAGTGCCATAGAATAACTGTTGGGAGAGAGAAAAAACACACAATTGCTATTCTGTTGTTTGTTTGGCTTTTGCCACGTTTCGCGTGCGAGGTGGTGCACACCCCCTCCCCTCCCCACACACCTCAAAGACGTGTCGGTCCACACCTAGTCCATTTGGACACCTCAAAACCGCGTCTTTTTTTTCTTCTTTCACTCGCTCACAAAAGTTGTATTTTACCGATTCAGCCAAGGTAATGTCTCACTCTGGGACCGATTCGACTTCGCCTTTGAAAAATAAATCGCTAACCAATAGGGGACAGTATTGCGGGGAAAAGGGAGGGGCTATAGTGTCAGAATTCCGGATTTGGATTTGGGATACAGTAGACATCAGACAAATCAGGGAAGAAAAAATATTATTTAAGAGATTTGAATTTACAACCCATCGTCATTTTGCGTTGAAAAAGCATCTGATGTAAAATTGAGTTTTGGGTCCCTGAATTGAACTGGCTTTGAAACTCCTCCAGCCAGGCAAAGTGAATGGGGAACATGTTTCGGAATAGCGAAGAAATTAAAGACGAGCCGAGTCTGGCAAACTCTAATAATAAAATAATACTAAATTAATGTTTGCGATCTATTTATATATTCCGAAGGGACAAACTTTAATCTTCGTCACAACGGAAAATACCCTAAATTAGAAATAAAATTAACAAATGTTTAAAATCACTCACGATTCTCTGTACACCGTAAGTGACTTTAAACATTTATTAGTTTTATTTCTAGTTTAGGGTATTAACGATGGTAAAGATATGTTCTTTCGTAATTTTGTAATGTATCGCAAACACTAATTATGTTAGCCTCTGTTGCGGAACATTGCACCCCATTCTTTTGAACTGAAAGACGACGTATTTCGTCGACGTCTGATTCTACCCCGTACTACAAGATGGCCGCTGACCGAACGCGACAGTGCACCATTAGCGACAAATACATGTAAAAATACCATCCCCTATGACTTTACAAATGAGAGATGGTGTCAAGAAGCCATCTCGATGTCGAAAAACAACCAAGGAAGTTCATCACGTGAACGAACGAAACGATATCTCGATAAATACTTTTGTCAATGTTTGACGAAAAAATCAGAAACTCCCCATTGAACTTCGTTCGCCATTGACAATCACCGGGAAACTTGTTTCTGCTTTCATGGAATATAATGGTGGGAATCGCGAGAGGCAGGTGAATTGCCTTTGGTTACACGTCGTGGTGTATTAGTTAAAGTTGTCAATTCATTCTGTTATTGGCTGAACTCATCAGCTTCTGTAGGTTTTGGTTTGTAGCTGTTAATTGAAGGCTCTCACACCTTGTCACCTAAGTGAATCTGTCGATGTTTCGCGTACTATTCGACATTTGTGAACAACCGTAGTGTGTTTTTTTTTCCTTCATACTTCTAAAAGCAAAATGACGTGTAATTTCATCCATGTCGTCTAAGTATTATTTATAGGTTTATACTGGTATTTTTTATTACCAGAAATATGACATAATTCTTATTCGGCGTCGCTAGAGAAAATATGAAATATAATGATTGATTAGGCCAAAATTCAATTCAACCTTAATGTTGTGCCTATGTCTTTAGTTTATTGGCATGGGGTCAATGACGCCAAGAAAAAAAATGCTTTATGAAGGCAGGAGATACGGCAGGTAAGGTAAAGATGAATTGATATATATATATATCTGCATTGCGAAAAGCTTTAAATAATTTTTTAATCGATTGTCTGATTGCATTTATTTATTGCATTTGGTGATATCAATTTATTATAATATTGATCATGTCGGATCTCATGCCTTCAACAAGCGTTTACTTTCGGCTTTTTGATGCAACTGACACTCTGTCAATGATCAAGCACAATTTTGATTTTTTTGACTTAAAAGCCAACGTCACATCATTGCATTATTTTTGACTCAGTTTAGCGAATCGAAGTGAATCATTTTTTCGCGTTTTCGCTCGAGACGACTTTCTGTTCGGGTCAAATCCGAAATATTTTAATACGCAATGAAACAAGAAATAAAAAAGAATCAAGTTTTATGGAATAGACTAATTTAATTGCAATCATCCAACGCATGGTTTATAATATGTACAAAGCATTGAGCGCACGTCTAAAATGTATAGGCGCTGAACGCAACGGTTACATGGTCAAGGTTTTACACGAGTTTTTCTTAACACATTCGTAACCATTAACACACACTGTAATCCACACACACACACACACACACG
>JAUJYS010001912.1:0-16027 GCA_033995665.1 Melogona broelemanni
AGTTGGTCGCCCGCATGACATGCCCAAAATATTGCAGTTGGTTTTTAAGGACCACTGACTCTAGTGAGCATTTGGGCTTTATCCAGTCTAAGACTGACTGGTTGGTCTGCTTTGCAGTCCAAGGTATGCGCAGTAATCGCCGCCAGAACCAAAGTTCAAAAGAGTCTATCTTCCTCCTCTCGTTTATCTTTATGACTCAGCTCTCATTGCCATATAGCATTATAGGATACAAGGCTTTCACGATTCTGACTTTTGTGGGGACAGACACGTCCAGATCCTTCATGATATTTTTCATTCAATTTCTCATGGTCAACACAATCAAAGGCTTTGCTGTAATAGATAAAGCACATGAAGATATTCTGTTGAAATTAATACACCCTTTCCTGTATCCATCTGATGTTGGCCAGCTGATCTCTTGTCCCTCGTCCTTTATGAAATCCTGCCTGCTCATTAGGCAATTCCCTCTCCATGTAGGGCTCTAGTCGCTTTTGTAGAACTTTCAGCAATTTTTACTATCATGTGGGATAAGGGCAATGGTGCGGTTGTTTGCACAGTCCCTGGGGTCACCTTTTTTCGTGTAACGTTATTCACTACTGTGAGAGGAATTTCAACCCAAAAAAAATATATTAGATAACCCTCGAAAGCTCAGACAATGCAATGGTCTTCTCATCATAAGTGTTTATGACTGTACCTGATGAAATAATTGCTTTGCTATCTGTCATTTAAAAACAAATGAAAATGTATTTGTTATTTGTTCGACATTCATCTCGACGAGTTCCCGCACTTTTAATTCCATTGCTAATATCGCCGGCAGCGTCGCCACCGTCGATAGTGTTTTCAGGTACGGGCAGATGCGGCGATCCCGCTTGAACGCCACGTCGGCTTTTCCATTCCGCGTGTGGCTGCGGCGCGGAGCGAGAGAACAATTGAAATCGAATTAGGTGCACACGAGAACGACGAGCGCGGGGGAGTTGGTTTCGCTCGCATGCCGTGCCCGACCTATCGTGGAATCGGCAAGCAATCTTTATCGCCTTCGCCGAGATTTCGCGCACGCAGGCCCAACGCCCCCCTTTACCCTCTCCCCCACCATCCCTCCAAGGGCTTCCCGTTAGCTTCCCGACCCGATTTTTTGACGCATTTACCTCTATCGCTTTGCCGCAGCAGTAGACCTGTTTTTGCCACCAAAATTCGGACCCGGAAAAACGTTTCTCAACATGCAATTACCATGAACCCGTACGGATAAAGCGCCCTCTGGTGACTGCGATTTCAGGCAGCGCCGCTCCGTGATATACTCGTAGATTGAAGCGTCGTCGCCCAGTGTAAGATTTCTTGTGGACAAAATTTTATTTCGGGTATTTTGGTCGCCTCGGCCGGGAATTGAACCCGCAATCGCAATGAGCTTAAAAGTTCAATGCGTTGACTATCTACACTATCTAAGAGATGTCTCCGGTCGAGGGTTCAATTCCCGACTGAGATTACACGAATTTTGGTTTACATGAAAATTTACGTGAAAATGGTCGAAAGAAATTCGTACACATTTGTTTTCCCTCGGAATGGTAGTTAGGCCGTGTAGGCCATAGCAGTTTAAGTAATGTTAAAACATGACAATCTTCATCCTTGCCCTGTCATTTCATCCCCGCCATAGCCCCCCCCCCCGGCTAAATTGTAATCTCCAGTGTTCGATTCCCAGCGCGGGTTTTCGTTTATTCGATACCATGGTTAACAATTGGACCCTCGAAGTGATCAAAGATTCTTCTGAAATGATATAAATCACACCAGTTGAAAAAAAAAAATATATATTTCAAATCAATGGAGTGTACAATTTGGATGACATAGCGTACAATACAAGGCGCCATTAGCTCGCAAAAAACTCAAAATTCGTGAACGAAATGGGTTGGTATTGCAGGCTGTATACAATCCAACAACATTCACCTCTAGTCACGTCTCGTATTCAGCATACACTTGTCGATCGTGCCCCGGCCCCAAATCCCCAGCGGCGCCGTTGACGTTGATCCCGCCTATTTTGACGGCGGGGGGCGCTGCCCGTCACTCCCTAAACACTCTTCTCCGTATTCCGATGCTATGTAGTCCCAGGCTCTCTCTCTCTCTCTCCGTAGCATCGTTCTGGCCGAACCTCGCGCGTCCGTCGACCCGCACTGTTTGCGTTTGGGTTGCTCGCGCGATTCCAGCGACCCCGGTGGCTAACGATCGAAAATCGAATGTTAGGTCTCAAATCGATATTACCAAATGCAAACTAAATTGTTTACATTTTGTGTAGCGTTAGAATGATTGTTGATTTGCGCGTTAAAACGACTCCCTTGTGGATTCTGCTGATGATTGTAATTTGGTTGGTTGGTGTTTCTTGGATGCGATCCTCGTTACGTGCTTGACTGTTGGTTCGTGCCAATTGGTAGTGGACGCACGTGACTGCACGTGTTAAAAATTGTAAAACGCGGGCTTATTGGTGTTAAGGCCCATGTTTCACATTTAGCTCTGCTATATACTCGAAATCTTATACGAGAACCATCTTAAATTCGCGAACGCTTTAAAAAAAAAAGGCCAACAGATCATATGTCGAAAAAAATATCTGCAGCAATAATGGATTCTGATTTGTTAATTGCTCTTCATTTTGCGCTTAAGATTTTGAGAAGATAGTCCTTCAATTTTTTATGGCTATTAAATCTTTCAAAAATAAAAATTTAGGAAAGTAGTATTACACATGATGGTTCCAATTAAAAAAAAAGATAACATCTGCAAAAATTCGAGTAATATAAATTTTTTATTTTCTTTTCATTGATTGAGTTTCCGTTCTGGCATCTGACCTACTTTTGTCGATCTTTCTCCTTCGTTCGTTCCAATCCCTATTTTATGGACTTCTGCAACGAGTCCTCCTCCTTCTCCTCCTCTCCTCCCAGGTGGCCTCTCGCCATAACCGCGAAGTCATATTGAGAGTCGCCGCCTTTTTTCTTCTTCCTTTTTTCCCGTGCGTTTAACTTAACGACACTTTGATCCCTTTTTTTCTGAAGTGAGCGCGAAATGGCGACCGTTTTCAAGTAGTTAGTTAGCTGATGGTTGCTCGCGCGCGCCAATGACAGGACTCGGGTCAACTACAGGGACGGGGACGTTAAGCTAAATCCCCCATCTCACACATATCCAGGCCATAAATGCGATCGTTTCTGACGTAGTACCTACCGAGGCTGGACCATCTCTTCCTACCTTAGGTCAAGATGCATCACAGTATTAATATTATTTATCTTCTTTAATCAAATGTAATGCATTTCACTAAAGTTCAGTATTTATATTTAGATGGGGCAATTGCCGCACCGTAGCATTATGGGAATATGTGAGATTGTGGGATATGTGGGGTTGTGAGTTAAGGAGGCTTACCAGTTCCAGAGGGCGACTTGGTAATTTTAAATTTGGCCTTGACATCACAAGCAAAACGGCAAAAATGTCGACGTGAATCAAAATAATGAATATAACGAAGAAACCAGAACAAACTGGGGATGACGACGACTGAGCTGGCGAGGCTCCACAAATCTGCAGAAAGCAGTAAGAACAGAAAAGACCCTTCAGTTTCCTTCAGAACAGAACAGGCTTCTGGTATAGTCTGTTACATGAGGATCTTTTTTCGTTTTCGCATCACTTCAGTGATGGAGAGGCGTTGGATATATAGAGAAGGAGGGGGGGGGGGAACTTCTTTAACTACCCTGGCACAAACTTGGTCCTATCTCTTTCGCTATTCCTTTTGTCGATGCCGAGGGAATCGCGGATTGGCTGAAACGATCTTCGGTCGTCGGAAGTCGGGGAAAACTGTTTTTGATCGTCCGAACACGGAAGAGATGGTAGCAACCAGCAGTCAATCTACCGTGTACACACGTACGACTGCGTAGTAAGCCTATCTGGTAGTAGTCACATGCGTAGTAGTCCTATCTGGTGAGTCCCAGTTGACTGTTACCGGTGCTAATTTATGGGAAGATCGTCAGGGAACCAACTCGTTCGTTAGCCAGTATTGGAGAAACCGCACTCTATCTATTAAGGCTACCTCCGTGACTCCTTCACTTTGGCGAAATCGCTGTTATCTTTGACCTGCCATTCATAGAGGCATGTTCGAAGCTGTTTTACGAAACTTCTGGTGTCCTGGGCATCGATTTTCGACGCAAATTAAAATTTTAGTTCAAGCTCAAGAACGCTGTGATTTGCTGATTTTGTGACGTTTTTCGTTTTTAAGCCAATCACAGCGTTCTTGAGTTTGAACTCAATTTTTGAGTTGGGTCGAAAATTGTGACCCTTACGACATTATAAAATAAAATAGCCATGTGTTACAATCGGTGTAAGTGTATTCGTGTATATTTAATCCTTGTAGTCTTTTAGTCAGCGACATTCAATTTTTACGGTGCATGCAAGTTCTTGCATTGCGGCGTTTCAAGGTGTTACTGTAAATTCTGCCCAAAATGACGCTAGTCGGCGGTTTTGTAATTTAATTTTAATTAAAGATTAAATTTTGATTTTTATGAAATATTATCTGATTTTTTTCCCCTGAATTTTTACGAATGATTTTATATTTATGGTGTCGAAGTTGTCTTCGAAGTTACACATGAAAATTCCGGTGCAACCTGCCATAAAATGAAACGTTCGATAACTGTTGAGGGCCCTCGATAAATTTTCGCGTCATCTGATTTCGTGCTCAGCAGAGCGTCACCAACCCAACAGAGAGAGAGGCGAGAATGTTGAAATTTTATTTGTTTTGCCCTATTGACATTTTCGGCACCATCGCCGTGGTGCACGGCGGATCAGCTCCCAGAGTCAGAGGCCACCTCACAAAATTAAATTTCCGGCAATCGCTGCGAGAGGCCATCTCAGTCGCCTGCAGTGCAGTCGCCTGTCGCGTAATTAAACCGACCGATCGCGACGATCTCGGGCGACCGTGTCTTGTGAGAATGGGTCTTGCGAATTACGTGTTTAAATGCCCGGTCGTTTTGGGTTGGATGGGAACATTAACACGAATTACATTGGCGATATTCCAGGAATCAAATTCGGTAACTGCAAAGTTCTCGATCCGAAATTCAATCATTCCAAAAAAGGAAATTTTGATTCGTGAATGTGGTCATTTACCACTATTGCTAAAGTTGATTGTGTAGCGTTGAAATTGGGCTATTGATTTTTCTCCCTTTTTAATTTACGAAATATTCGTCATTCCGAAAATACTGGTTGAGCTGCGAATTGGTCGATTCTTAGCGGTCGGTTTTACTAAATTTTCGCTGAAAAAGAAATACTTGTCCATATTAAGTTTTACTCAGTTTTCGTTGCTTAAAAATATTTGTGTAAAGGTTGTTTTATTGACGTGAACATGAGCTAAAAGTTTTCATTCATTTTAAAATTAAAAAAGAAAAAATATGCAATCAAAGATTGAAAAATATGATTATTTGCCAACGTGAATTAATCTTGTTAAATTTTGACATCACTGTGCATGCGTACGTAAGGCAAGGCGAATTACACATAATTAATTGAGAAAAACTGATTTAACGTAAATAAAATCAGCGATTTTAAAGTCCGAAAGAATTACACATAGTTGACGATGTTTGGCAGTTTGTAGCAGACAATTTAAAATATTAACTGCAACAGCCTGGGGTCTGAGTGGTTTGAATAATAAATGCCTGTACGCAAAACATCGAGGGGATAGAACGTCTTTAAGTTCAAAACAAAAGTAAATAAGTTCCGGTGCAAATGAAAAAAAGCGACATGCTAAATGAACTGTGAAGTGTCATTTGTTTCTATTTGAAATTTACAAGGAATTTTTCATTGAATTTGTCATGAAATTCACAAGGAATTTGTAATTTGTGACAGTTGCTTGTCATTCAATCAGTTCGAAAACGGCGTTACAAATGTAAATGTGTTGCCGAGTCGAACTCAACTATTTTTTGTTTATTTTTTAATTAAGGAACGATCGAGGAACGAGAAACGTCCTCGTTCCTCCTTTTTTTTTGGAGTAACATTCTCGAAGTGGAAAGACGAAAAGAGTCTGGCTAACTATTGAATAATATATTATTTATATAAAATAACAATAACAATTTTTTTTTACTCAGGAGCGGTAAAAAGACTGTACGTCTTTCCCCTTTGGTAATGCAGCGGAACTTGTTTCCTTTTCAATGTGAATTACACGACATCCCTCACATTGATTTTTTTCTATCGTGTTGGCTTTGTACGAATTTTGAAACAAGAGATGCTGCTATTAAATTTAATTTTTCAAGACAAGGGGACCAAATTGCTTGCTAGCGGCTAATACCAGCGTAGCGAAAGCGCCACATTCCGTCGGTTGTGCGCCCGCCGCGCCCCCTGTCTTGAAACAGGCCAAGTCGTGCTCCTCATCAAACGTCGCCCGGAGGCAGTTCGCTGATGCGCGCTACGTCTCCGTCCCGCCAAGAGAAAAGAAGAGACAATAGTTGCGGAACAATGCGGCGGGAAATTATCGTCAAAACGCCATTCACGCAGACGCGAGCGGCGGGGTTGTAACAATAGAGCTACACCAAGGAATTCGTCCAGGCAGGAAAGGAAATTGTGGGGAAGACTCTGATGCGGGGGAGAGTGGCGTGGAACCGGTAATAAATGCCGCCCTGGGCAGCGGTTAGACCAGGCGTCAGTTTTGGGAAGGAACAGCGAAATAATGTCTCGCTCCAAGGTTCCTTTTCTGAGATACAATGGAAATTCCTCGTTCCTGTTTCCAGAAAGAAACGTTGGAACGTCCTCTGTTCTTTTTTTGAGGCACGTCCAAGGATTTAGGACGTTCTATTATATTCAAATGAAAAAGGCGACACGCTTGATGAACTGCGAAGAGTTTTTTGTTTCTATGACTAAAAAGTCTAACTATTTGAAATTCACTAGGAAATTGTCTGGGAATATAGTAGTAATTGTTTGTCATCTAATCAGTTCGAAAATTGCGTTAAAAACGTAAATGGCTGCCAAACCGAACTCAATTATGTTTGTTTATTTTCAATTCGAAGGAACGAGAAACGTCCGCGTTTCCTTTGGAAATGGAATTAGGAACGTCCGCGTTCCTATCCTTTTTTGGAGGAACGTCCCCTGTCCTTTCTTGACGAAGGACCAAGGAACGGGAACGTGTTCCTTTTCAAAAGGAACGTACCCACACTGCCTGGCGTCCCCAGTTGGTCTCTCGCCATCACCAATTCAATCGATGCCAAATGCGGTTGGTATATATGCTGAGTTTTTTTTTGTCTGCACCGAGTGAATGAAACCAACCGACCATTCCTAAATACAGTGGTCGCCGAACAATAGAAATGGAATTGGATAACTTTTGGAGACTTGGAGTATTGCCCGAGCGAATAAAAAATGCGCGAGCGTAATCTGGTCGCATCGATCCACGATTGACACCAGTTTCTTTGCGTACATGTTGCTGCCAAAATATGGCATTTTCAGCGCAATCTTTGAGTGCTTCTCGATGTTTACACCCATTTTATTTACCTGAATCTCAATAGAATTTTATTAAAAAAACAGTTTAATTTTTTAAGAAATAATAATCGACAGGAAGAACAATTTAAATTGCATTCAACATTTTTACTTGCAATAATAATTAGATTTTTGCATTTTAAAATCGCATTCGCATTTTCATATTTTCAACTATTTGCTTTACCCCGGGTGTAACCGGGACGAAGGTTTATATTTTCCGGTGTTTTAATAAATACTGCTCCCCCATTATCCCGGGCGTAGCCAGGGCCCTTTTCTTGTAAATAATAAACGGCAGGATGCAGTCAACTGGATTTGACTGGATCAACCTTTTTATATCGAGATATACGGTTTCGTATATCTCAATATAAAAAAATATAAACCTTCGTCCCGGTTACACCCGGGGACGTCACAGTGTGATACGTCACAGTTTATACGCCGTATGAACTGACAATAGAAAGGTATTTTTAAGTGAAAAAGGTTGGGAACCACTGTGTTACACTGTGTTACCCTGTAACATCGTTACATCGTGACCGTGAAGGATTATAATGACAATGTACTTGAACAAGTATTATTAAAGTTAAATATTGTGAATATTTAAAATTATAAATAATTTGTTTAATCAATTTACGCGTTCAAAAACATAAATACCCAGATAACAAAAGAAAATACTTCAATTTGTCCATTTGCCTTTGAATCTATGAGCATATATGAGTACTGTTCATAATTAATTGGTTGCTCGTTGCCCGTAGCCTGTCTGGCCCGTTTGTTCCCCATTCCACCTTACGTTTCCTGTTGTTATAAAAGGGCAGTGGATGAAAGTGGGCGACATATATTGTCGGGGGTGTAGGACGTGGAAGTCGCCGGAATGGCTCACGCTTCACAAGCCACGCTCACAGGTATCACGACTGCTAGGCATTGACAAAGAGAATGTACGGTTTAGATCTTGTATGCAATGCGGGTATTCTGTGAGGTCCGTGAGGGAATACATTACTGGAGAGTCGGGGTTCATATAGAGTCAGCGGTGGTTCCGCCTGTGTGTATGCGATCGAATCTATTCGGCGTTATCCGAAACTCGAATGGGCAGAACTGGGACGCATTAATTCATTAACCAAATCAGCAATTATCCTTTCGTTGTGAAACGTGAATTTAAAATGGCTGCGCAAACTTTCATTTATTTCAAGTGCCAGATAGAAAATAAATGAAAGATATTCATCACTTACAATAATAAAATAACTAACTGATGAACAATAATAAAATAACTGTAACTGATGGATAATATATTCATCAGTTCCATGCTATCATGCCGTTATAACGAGCATTTAAATTAAACGAAAGTTTATTTGTTATTTTTTATTCCGATTTTTATTTTATTGAATATAGCCTATTGAAACGGCATTGTAATTAGCTGTAATGTAAATAGGTTAACTAAAATTATAGCTCTGTAGAGAATGTTTGGATCACTCCATTGTTATTATTCACTGCACTGATTCTGTGACCTTGTAATGATGATTTATCAATGCGTAATTTCGCCGTATGAATAGAAATTATCCCTAATTATTATTTACATTGCTCCTTATTTTAACTTTTTATCCGCAGCGATTCTTCAGGGACTCTGCGGACACTTTGTAAGCGGCCACTTTTGCTCGCGCATCCAGCAAGAAACGAGAAAGTAATCCCGAGGTGGATGAAAGTCTTTCGCGGAGCGCGCGACTCCGCCTTTTCCAATAATAATTCTTCTTTCCTCTTTCTTAAGCTGCTCGACGACGCCGTGTGCACTCTTTATGGGTGTTGGCGGTGGATATAGGGTGGGGGTTTAGTGCGGGGGGAAGGGTGGTGGTAGTGTGGATAGGGTGGGAGCGCCGAAGGAATTGTTACACGTGCCCGACTTCTGTCATGTTGTGGTTAGCGATGGGCGACAGTCCAACTGTCGAATTTAGGCATTATACGATGCAAAAAACTGTCGATGTTAAGAGATACGAGACGATAGGAGACGACAGCTGACAGTTAACGGAAACGTATTACATCTAAACTCTATGTAAGACTGTCGGTATCTATCCGTATCGTATCCGTGTCGGTATGAAAAAAAAGAGTAATCTATTTTACTGGTAACGCGAGGTGAAGTCGTGTTCTTATGTACTTATGTGAAGAGAATTGATAGCCTGTAAAGTTTCTAAAGATCTTTTATTTCTCAAGTTACCAACCAAAAATTCTTGTACAATAAATTAGGAAGGTAATAGTTTTCAACATCTGTTGAATTTATTCGAAGAATTCAACGAAACAAAAACGTTACCGTCGGATGCAGAAATTATTTGAATAGAAACTGGTTCAAACTCTATTTTCAAACAGACGTATCGATTGTTTCATTTGTGTTTAATTTTTTTCAATCAGTAGTGAATAACACTACAGGATATTATTTACAACGCCGTTAGTTAAGTCAATATATGAGAGGCGCATTTTCACCTATATCCCGATATCGAATAAACGAGAGCCAGCGCCGGGAATCGAACCCGAGACTGCCGTGCCGTAGTCAGTTCTCTGAATCCTGCTGTAACCTTACTCGGATAATCCGAAATTGTCAAATCGTTCTTCCATGACGGCATGGTTAGGATTTCGCCACTGTCCCTTGCGAGCTAAACGCGATTTGTTTTATTCTGGAACGAGATTCGCAATTAAAACAATTGGGGCGAAGCACAAATTTAAATTTGTGAGCCAATTAGCAAGGGAGAAAGAAACAAAAACTCTTACGAATGAGTTCTTTAAATAGCCACCTCCGTTGGATAACAATTAAAAAAGGAAGCTTACGTTGTAATTGTCTGTGTTTTCCCATGTGGCCCTTACGAAAAGAGAAACCTCCACGAAAAACTCACGAGATTTTTGTGGAAACAAGTAGCCTTGGTTATTGTAGAACGTCACTAGAAGAAATAATATAAGTCCGCTTATCTAAATGTTTCTTTCAGTGGAAACTCCTTTTGTCGCCTTTTCTAGCCCAATGCGCGTTGAGCATGAATTTTAATGTTTTCCGGTTATTTGTTTTCTTCATGCTACACTGTTTATCTCATTAGCTGCGCATATAGAGCTTATTAATTCACAAAAGCGGAACTGTTAAAGCGCAGACTTCATTTTTCATCTCTCTCGCGCCACCTTTGCAGCCTCCACTAATCTACATTCGCTCTCCTTTTATGAAAGAGTACAATGAATTTCGTATCGGCTCAAAAGCCCGCTATCGAAGCGGCGATGAACTGCTTTGTGTCGTGAAAATGTTCGACGACAATTTGGTATTGTCGTGATATATTAACCCCGCCTTTCCTTGCGTCCAATCTATCGTCCTATGGCCTCTGTGCGTGAGTTAGTAAGTCCTCCGACGGCTTTCCAGTTAATCATTTGACTTGTAGGAGTTTAGATTGATAATCCTGAAAACATGTGTATTTTTACTATTGCAAAATTTAACTTTCCTGCGCTACTAACCGTTTGTAAGTTCTGCTAAGTGTGCGCCACCTAGCGATAGAGCGAAGCGTCCATATCTGAAATAGTTAATTTTTTTACCAAAAAAATTAACTTATTAATTTGTACAAATTTGTTTTGGTGACAACGGAAGAACAACTCATTCAAACGTTTGCATTTAACAGTATTGCGTCTCGGCATTTGTTGCCCCTTGTACGCAGGCAAACCTGCATGTGCGTGATGCGGTGAGTGATTGCTAACCTACACGGGGATGCAAGAACGAGTTACGGAACCCGCAGACGGCGTACTCTCGAATGTGAGGGACGTCCAATGTTCGACTTCGTGAAAAATAAATTGCTGGAAGTTTCGTGGGGTGGGGGGAATGTGTCCAAGCTGCACGTACTCTTACCTTTCAACTCTTGCGGCATTGTAACTTATGCACAGTCACGTGCGTGCATAGGAAATTCGCAAAATAAGATGAAACGAGGCAACATTCCCGTATCTTTAAGGAATGTGGTATACTGTGCATAATTTGTTAGCGATGTAGCGAAGGAGAAAACGTGTTGGATCAGATTGGTTTTAGAGGCCATCGCTCTTACAAAAATAAGTGTGATGATTTTTAGTTTTACTACGCAAAATTCGTTATGAAGATTCGGTTTTTGGATAGTTTGGCGCTTAGATCATCGCGTTTGCAGAAGTACCTTTTCAACTCTTTCAGTTAATGATAAATAATCGTTCCAAGTACATATTCAATTACTCGTATTGTCTATTAAATTATAAGTCTGCTAATTGTATGCAGTTTTAATGGTAAATTTATGATAATGATAGCCTAAAGATTGTTTGATGTTGAAACTGCATGTACGAGATTTTTATGCATGGTAGGAGAATTTATCTGGTGTTTCTGTTGTAAGGTGTTCAGAAATCCTCATCGCGATATCTTAAAATTTCATTTCCCAGAACAGCTTTTTTATATTAAGTAATTTTGAAGGACCAACTACATTTTCTTTTACAATCGACGCAAATGATAATTGCAAATAGTTGACGATGTTTGACAGTCTGGGACCGAAAAATTAAAAGCATTGTCTGCTTGATAAAAACAATTGTAGTTATCGCCTACTTATAGAATGATTGATGAGAACATCGATGGGATAGACAGTCTTAAGTTCAAAACGAAAAGGAAACAAGTTCCATGTATCAGGAGTTTTGCAAGACGAACATAGTCTTACAAACACCTGAAAAAATTAATTTATAATATTTGGAAATGAGACCACAACGATCAATGGAGCATCATCGTACGTTTTTTTTTTCTGTCGCATTTCGCATGGTCTCTCATTTCAAAATAACAAAAAACGTTATTTTATTCAAGAGAGTGTGGCAGACTCTGTTGATCTTACCTCTTCGTAGGTACCGCTCCGGAACTTGTTTCCTTTTTGTGTTTGATATAAATTGAGCTCTCCATGTCTATGCTCTTCTGTCACGTGCGTAAAAAAAATTCTCACACGTTTTGGCTTGGAGGCGTATGAATGGATTCAATGACTAAAAGTTTCCTTTTTTGAAACTGAACGCCGAAAGTTTCGCCCGAACACAGCGGCCGTTTTCCCACCATCCATTTCTCTCACGTACCCCGCGTGTGTATATATACATGTATAGCTCTATCTACGCAGCGCATGTACGCGAAAGGCGACTCATTGATTTTATGCAAATTATTGCCGAAGAAAAATAAAACTCTCGTTCGTGCGCCTCCAATGAACGGCAAATCCCATTAGGAGTGTATGAGGCTGCGGCGAGCGCGGAGAAAGAGCGCTCTCGAGCGCCGTCGGGTGTGGTAGGGGAGGCGAAAGGAGAGTCTGTGGGAAGAACGTCTTTCGAACTCCCAGTCGTAAATCAAATTATGTACTCTCTTTCTCTCTCTCTCTCTCTCGTTCCGTCTCTAACATCCATTCACGTTTATTCTCATTGCAGATCAGCCAAACGAACCGGAAGTAACGACCAGCAAACGGAAACAGCGGGAGACCATCAGTAGGGTGGAGAACCACTTCGGCAGTAACTGAACTGGCGGTAAAAATTTGTGGTCAGCGGGGGTTCCGACTGGACATCCATTTATTGACCCTCCATATCTCGGGTGGCTGGAATCGCAACGTGGCTAAAACAATTCGGTCAAACCAAATTGCATGTCCAATTTGGATTCAGCGGATAAATTTGGACGACCATCAAACTTCAAGTTCTTTTCTAAACTTTTCTATTGCGACCACTTTCAGAGGACATATTTATATTTATCAGTCCATTTGATGTCTTATTCAAGTTTCATCTCAATTGACACGAGTATAAGTCACATTTGACCGGGTCAGTCATCTTCATTGATCCGATTTTTCCAACCTTTTAAAGACTATAAACTCGTTATTAATCCCACCGGATGCCTTAATTGGACCGATTATCGGCCATCTTGTTTTTTTGCTCAAAAACGGAAAAAAACGGTCTTGAGACAGCATCAAAAATTAAATTCTCCAATGAGACGATCAACGCTCCACTCAATAAAATAATAGTGTCGATGCCACAGATTCGAACCCCCGTATCTGACTGCCAGCGCCTCTCGTAGCCCCAGCCTGCCCCCCATCCGTCCCATCGTGACGTCATGTGTGCCTACCGCTCCTACAACAACAGCGGCGGCGGCGGTGGTGGCGCCCCCTACAAGAGCATCTACTACCAGGACAAACTGCAGCAGGCGCTGGTCGACGCCGATAAGGCTCCGGAGAAGCAGGTGATGGTGCGCCGGGCCGGTCCCGGATCCGGCGGCGACGCATACGGCTCGATCGGGCGGGGCGCCGGCGGTGGCGGACGCCTGCAGCAGCGGGTGGAGCCGGTCGATTACCGGTCGGTGGCGGCGGTGCAGCAGCGGCCGTCTAACGTCGGCGGCAGGCCGGTTCATCATCAAGTGGGTAAGATATCAATCCGCCTGTCCATATATGAAGGGATTAAAATCATAGTGGTGCTAGTCAATTTCTTTAGTCATAGTCTAATGCAAACCACGTATGCTGATCTATGAAAACTTGTATAAAGTTTATTTTATCATCATTTTTATTCCTGACCACAGTAGTGAATATCACTACATTACATTCTGTACTGTTTGATTAAAACGTTGGTATTTTGCAGACTTATGTATACGACAGCACATGTTTCTAAAAACGCATAGGAAAAGCACTTCGTTAACTTAGAGTAAATGTGACTTGCCTCACTATGGTTTCAACCCCCTCACAAAACTAATTCACATATTGAATTTCCCCGCTTCATTATCCGAATGTTTAGCAGACTAGCCTGCGGATAATTTTTAACGACGTTGTACGACATAGGATTGTCGAAATTCAGCAAATGCTCAAAGAAAAATTATTCCAAAAGAATCGTAATCACGATTAAATTTAACGGTCTAATTTTCTAGATTCGAACTTATGTATACACTGTACGACAGCACATGTTTCTAAAAACGCATAGATATATTAGTTCCAATATACCACTTCGTTTCCCAGCTTTCTCACGTTTCTTGTTCTGGCATACGGTTCTTGAAACGGGAATAATAATTTATCTTGTGTTATCTCAGCTAGTTCTCTTTTAGTATCCTGGGTGGTATTCCTTTTTAATTTATCATTTTAAAGCGCCAATCCTGTTTTCTATAAAAATAACTTTCTCACTTCGTTGGTTATGGTCAGGCGCGCCGATTATACGTAGGTTGTCGCAGGACAGGAACTTCCATGACGAGCAGAAAAAAAAAACTGCCCAAAAGACCGAAAAACGAAGTGAATGCGAATGTACCCAAGCGCCGAGCGAGCGCGGAGAGGGACTGACGCGAAATCAGTGACGCGAAAGAGATATTGCAGGAGATCTGATCGGAAATATGAGCTCCCCGCCAGTCGGTATTTTGAGCTTTCAGGTCTGTACACAGGAGGGCGCGGCATCCGCTCCGATTCAATTCAGACATTGTATATTGAATACGCTGACAGTTGGTAAAGTTTGGAAAAATGTACGTGCATACGCGACCAAAAGGTCTCGCGGTGTCCAAAAGGTTTCATTTAAATAAATGTCAATAGACTGTCCTGAGACTACCGGTCTACAGCTCTATTGAATTTAAAAAGTGGAATGAATCGTACGTGGCATCTCGAGAACTGCCACGTAACTACGTTGTTAGGTACTGGTGATTCTTTAGGGATCCTTTAGAGATCACCAACAATTATAACATACATTTTCTAGATGTTCCATGAAGTAGGGATCACTTACATTTTTTTTTCCATACTTCACGGTTAACCCAAAAAATCTTTTAGGTTTTCCATACTTTACGGAAAACCCAAAAAAAAAATTGGGTTTTCCCTACTTAACGGAAAAACATTTTTTTTTTGTTGGGATTTCTGTACTTTAGGAAAATTAAAATATTTTCTTTGGAATCTGTCAAGTGGAGATTCCCAAAAATTTTTTGGGAATCAGTCAAGTGCAGAGTCCTAAAAAATCGTCAGCTGCAGAAGAAGTTTGCGAAAAATCAAGATTTCAAAATGGTGCTCCATGAGGAAGACCATGTTTTTATGAAAATTTTGAACCCGAGCAAAAATTACGATGCTTAATGATTGTTAAGTGTTCCCCTATAAAATCGAACTCTGGGTGAATTACGTGCACAAGTTCGTTTGAAGAAGACTGACAATCCAGTATCTGGGGAACGACATGAAGAGCGTAGCTGGCAGTAATTTGTGCGTACCACTGACAACATTGATCTGGTTAAAGAAAATTTACCACAAACAAATTTTTCATGCCGAAATATTTCGATAAAAAATTAAATTATCACCAGATAAACAACCAAGATGTTTACCTGAAATATTTCAATAAAGTGTATACAACCGTGACAAATGTCAAGATTTCAAGTCAGTAACGATTGAATAAGCGGTTTGGGCTAACACCCTGCAGAAAATGGAAATTTTATTATCCTCAAGAATGAAATTGTGTCTCCACTTATACTATTAGCAAACATTAAAAATAGTACGACATCTACTCCGAAAAGCGAAAAAATGACAATTCGGCAAATCCCAGATTTTCCGCATGAAATGTAACTCATTAGCACGTTTATGATGCGTCAGTCGCCAAATGA
>JAUJYS010001913.1:0-16026 GCA_033995665.1 Melogona broelemanni
AACGAAAGCCTGCGCCGGGAATCGAACCCGGGACCACCCGCTTAGTAGACTGTGACCATATCCATTGAGCCACGGGGGCCGACAAAATCAGACTATCGCTAATATTTTAATAACGAAAAATAGATAAATGGTATTGAGCTGTCACCAAGCACTTATCCCAAATTCAGTTCCGTATTTTTAGTCAACAATATATTTAATTTTTAATGAGTTAATTCCGATTATTTTACGGATATCCCCTGTTACCGTGGTTTATCGCCAAACAAGTGTCACCTACGTAAACACGTAGGTATGGATGGGCGAGGCTTGAACAAACGACATCGGCAAATCCCAAATAGCAATTACAGCTGAACGCACCGCATGCAATGTTGACACACGCTCGGGATACAGGCACGAGAGACTCACCACGCAGCTAATATAAGACCGGCAATATGAGGAGTAGTGCAGTACGTAGTGCAGACAAACTTTTATAGGCGCGCGCGCCGTACGTGAGTCACTGCGGCACGCGCTGATCCTGGTTTACACGATCGATCAATTCCACGTGCAGGCTCCATGGAAAATGTCGTTTTGTTCCCGCACGAAACTCACTACATGCTACCCGCAAATCTAATTCCTGGTCAACATTTCTGAGTTCTCGAAAATATTTACGAAATTAAAAAATGATTTGGCTTCACGTTATTTACTTGAAATTTTAAATTTAGACTGTAATAAAAGCATACTCACATAATTAATCTACTGAACATAGTCGTAATAATTTCCACGAACTACGGCTCGTCGCAGCCCAGCAGATTTTCAATCGGCCGCGCTGTGGCAGTCTCTGGTTCGATTCCCGGCGCAAGCTTTCGTTTATTCGATCCCGGGATACTGGAGAATATGTAACTCTGGTAAATCAACCAAATCAACACAAGAGGTACAGAATCTCTAGTAGTAGTTATGGAGAATAAAAAAACTCCCATCACAACAATTAATTGGCAATGTGAAAATAATTCATATTCGTCGGTATCCCTTTGTGCATGATCGTTATATGTGCCCCCTGGTGATTACAGACAATCACTTAATCAGTCGTAGCAAATCGGTGATCTGAAAACTGCCAATGGCGCAGCCATTTATTTTATTTTATAACAATCGCCCAATCAGCATTTTTGATTGATTTGACGAAATAAGCGTCACAAGTGACGACTACCGCATTGTACAAGTACGGTACACTGCGGTAGAAACGCCACCTAGTGTTAAAAGTACAACGCCTAGTCTGCCACCTTAATGGCCTGTTAGGGGCAGTCACCTGTGCAGTTATGTTCAGAGGGGGGTCGAGGATGGTAAAGGCTGTATAAATATATAACGCGACGTAAATGTTATAATCCTCATTCTGGGGGACCAATTCATTGGCCATGGATGAGCGCACCACCTGAAACAACAACTGCAAAAAAAAGAAACCATGGCGCAAATGTGTGTAATAGGGTTTACGCACGACTTTTCTCTCGCAGCGCCGGTGTTTTATTGGAATTAGTGGCGGGCCAGCATCGGCCGTAATCTCTAAAACAAATGACAACGTAAAAGGACCGTTATTATTAGACGGGCTCCGACGTCCATGAACCCACGGCCTCATTTTAAACAGTTAAACGTACAAACGATTAATCCAATCGCGAACGAAACGACGACTTCGAAATCAAAAAATTATTTGGCTTAAAGATGAAAGAAAGGTGAATCAAAGGTTGTGTCCAAAAAGCTGTATTTTGAATCGAAATTTTAGAGCTAAAGTTGCATTCGAATTCGACCGAGTTTTTGGTACACATTTTGTTAAAGGAACTCTCCATTTGAAACACTTTATACTCGTAGTTTAAAAAAAATATATATCGAAATAGTGTCCACAAAAATATATAGAACAGTTGGTTGCCTAGAATCATGTGGTTTATGAACAATATATTTTATACTTATTATCAATGACACCAACTCTACAACAACACATACTCAACAAAACAAATATCAACACGATAACATTCGGGCTCCATAGATAACGAAACTAAACTGGCACAATAGATCGGAGGTTGCACCACCAGAAAAATAAACATCTGACCTGCATGCACTAACACAGTTCGTGAAACACCGATAATAATAGCCGATTCGAGATTGGCATAGATACGAAATTACTGCGACTGTCAATACAGATCTCATATCAGCTTCGAACCCGTGTTAACGTTACGTCAATGGAGCAAGAGTACGAGTAGAAATTGAAACAATGCAATCATTTGGCCCATAACATGAATATATCGTAAAATGCCCCTCCTCCAAATTATTTTCAAACTGCATCATAAAAATAGTTTCATCATTCCCTAATCCACCATTACAAAAACAATTTTGGAAGCGCAAAAAGTCTCAAGAGTAACCGGTGCTGCTTTTAAGAATAAGACGTTAACTAAAGACCACAATGAGTTTCACAATGAGAAAACATTATTTTGCGCATTCTAGATTACATTGGCGTCGCAGGATATCCAGTTAAATAAAATAAAAAAATATATGAAGATAGTTTTGTTTTCTTTTATATCTTAAGTAGCAAACGCATTGTCGGAGCAACAATTTTTAAAGCAGCGACAGTCGCGGCTTGTCTCATGCGGAGAAGCCTCGTTGATAAGCACGAGCACAGGAATTTACATAAATATTAATCGAATTGTTGGAACGCGGCCCGGTTGGATGTACGCAGAGATGCGCGAAAAATGCCCATTTTCGACGTGAAAGCATGGTGATCATACAAAAGGCACGCATCAAAGATATGAAAAATAGTAAAATCCACAGGCCGTTGGCGTTTACAGACGGACAACCAACACAAATGATATTAATAAAGAGACCAAAAGTTCATAGGGTGCCACCAATGTCATAAATGAATGAGCTTGCCAATGATAAATCGATCCTGCATCCAAGTGAGCGCTGCATTACACACTTTTAAGACTACCGGTAATTCATAACAAAATGGTTTCCTAATCGTTTACGAAACTCATTATTAAAACCTCAAAAATGACTTAATTTTACAAAAGACGGCTGGAGGAAAATAATAAAAACAATGTTGCCGATGCTGGTTCTAACCTATTCACATCTTTGGTGAGCACATGGAACGAGTGGGCACGTCCCGACGCACAATATTAGTGAACGAAACTCGGGGGAGGCAAATTGCACCACGTTTCTCATTCACTCAATACCATTTTCCGAAAAGCTCATTACGCATTTATGGTGGAAATTAAGCGACGCTACCGCCAGCGAGCGCGCAATGTTTGCATGCCGCGTTGGCGAAATGAAATTTCGGGACAGCAGAGATGTAGCAGTTGGGCGAAAATTCGAAGGGCCCCATCGGATATGATCGAAGAGGACGACGTGAAAGACACGGGAGATGTTGATGTATCTAGCGGTATTCCTACAACAACGTGCAAATCATTAGCCCTTCGTTCGTGAATAACGTGCATCTCGTCGTAGCCCAATTGGTAAAGCGATTGACTTGTGGTGCGAAAATCCCTGGTAAGATTCTCGACGTGGGCTCTTGTTTTTTTGTTATTGCTAGATCCCCAGGGTAATAATGTTTCTTTCTCACATCATTATACATTAATATTGATTTTAATTACTTTTTAAGATAAGATAAGCTAGAGGAAAATGTTTCCTTCACGCAGCATTAAGCATTATTATTGATTTTAATTATTTCCAAAATAAGCGAGGACTCTTACGTGTAATAGGCTACCTTTAATCAATTGGCTTCACTTGGTTAAAATGGACTCGACTACGACATATTTTATTGCGAGTATTTGAAGAAGTGAGCGCTGGTCTTTGGAAAGACTAAAAGAATCGCTTTCTGAACAAAAAAAAAACTTGACCGTGCCGACGAAACGCTTGTTATTTTTTTTGTAGGCAAGAGTACATCGCTAACACCTATCCAGATACCAAAATAATGAACAGGCTAGCCCACCATACAGCGGGGACTGGCAGCAAAGGAAAAAGCGTGATTGTGCTGAGTGGACAGCCTACGAGGTGTAAGCAGACAGGCGCGAAAATTGGGTTTTCCGACTCGGCCCCCTCCACCACCCCCGCCAGTATCCATTGGAGCACGAGACTGAGAAAAGAAATATAAGAGCAATAACGAGGCAATTATCGGACTGATAGCGGCCAGATGGGTGGACCAGGGGGGGAGGAGGATTTCGACGGTGGTGATGGGCGATAGCAAGTACTGTAGATTGTTCACGATGAATACGTATTCGCGGCCTTTACAAGGAAACAATCGGGAAAAGGCAACGGAATGACCGAACTCACTAGTGAAAAATAACTTTTCGCCGCAGAGTCGCGGCTGCGGTTCGGAGATCCCGGGTACCATTCTCGGCACGGGTATTGGTGAAAATATACCGAAGTGCATGTACAGGTGAAAATATGTTAATCAGATATTGCCTAAGCAATAGGAGGAGGTACCTGATCTCCTGTACCAGAAGCACGCCGAAATGAACGTGGAATAAAACTTTTATTTATTTAAAAACTTGACCGTATGGCAATTTATTTAATCAGATTCAGTTATTACACTTAATTTAATCAAAAAGCCATTGCACGGTTTCAGCTTTCGACAGTCACGTCACACTCGAATGACAATCTATTCTGCATTTTCAAAATTGCCGAATTAAAGCTAGGACTGCGGGCATAATGGTCTTTTGACCAAGTGTGATTATACTGAAACGGATGAATTGAATTGCAGCACTTTCAGTCATTTAAATGAATTAAAATTATTTGTTCTTTTCCAATAAACTATCGATACTAACATAGCGATATTATCGCCCATCCCCACTGACAACGTAATGTGTTATACGAGTACATGGACGATTAACCGACTGCCTGGTAGTAGCACATTGCAAGGAATGCAAGCAGCAGATAAGGGGCAGCAGACAATAATCTTTATTTTTTCTCCCCTCTTACTTTCGACGCATCTGCACTTTCGTCCCTCCTTCCCCCACATTTTCCCCATCTCTCCTGCTTTCGAATGTCCAACCCAAATACGCTACTACTCCACATCGCGATCGACAACAATCGATATTCCGATGTGTCCTGCCTAGATTTGTCGAAGAAGTACGTTAACGAAACTAACGGTCTAGACAAATGGGATTGCAGAGAAGGGTGGGTCGAAGGCCATCACCAAATTCAGCTGGCTGATTCTGATAATCTGGTTAGTGCATCGAGATCTCGGCACAACATTTGCAATTAAAATCATTAGTTGTGTGGCTTGTTTGGGGGAGAAATCCGATAAATACGTTTAAAAACATTTAAATTAATTTTCAGGTTAAAACATCAGCAGCAGCACATTGCCGACAAACTAGCCGGTGAATTCAAGATGGCGCCGATTTATAATGTCAACAACTCAGAAAGATGACTCCACTAAACAGGACGATTGTGCACAAATCTATAACGAATGACCACAAGCATGAGCAGACCAATAAACAACAAAATGTCATCTGAGATGAAGAATCAAAGAACAACGATAAAACCCAGGACAGACTAAAATGTAATATAATAAAAATTGTTAAAATTGATCGAGCAGTGACTTAGGTGAGTAAGGTTTATTTCGTTCACACGACTACAATGCGTTATATTTTGCGACGGTCAATTATAATTTTCTGCTTTGTGCTGAGTCTCGCTAATTCAGTCGTCACCACCCCCAGAGTCCGTCCTGTATTTTATCGTTGTTCTTTGATGACTCCGCTAATTTATTCAAACCAATCAGGGATTGCAATGCGCGCACAAAAAATAAATGAAGAGGAATCGCAGCGTCACAATCCGAAGAAGCAACCAGACAACTACCTCAATCTAACACACAGAGAAGCGAGACTCCTGCCTGGCAAACGGTTCCTCGTATTCGTAACGCTTCGGGCACAACGATACGAATGCAACTAAATTAATTGGATGGAATATCGCGTCGACATCTGTATAAACATCTGGTGGCGTCAAACTTGAATATATCAAATGCACAATGCCGCTCTCTCCAGATTTACTTTTACCTCCTCCCTAGACCTGGAGACCACTTTTTAATATTACTGGCAAAGTTGTTCACCTTGTAATTACAATAAAAAGTCCCCCCCCCCCGTTAGAACGTGGGTCTCTGTAGCACATTCGTGCATTCGGACTGGAATGCGACAGACGAACAAACTAGACTTCACAAATCAAATTAAGAAACTCCAGTTGGAAGTTTCGCCAAGATTTCATCGCTAGCCAACAACGTTCATCGATCTACCTACGTCTAAAGCAGACGCACACAGAGAGAGAGATAACAAAATACCTGCCAAAGGAAATAAGCTTCATTCAAGGCCAGCGTTCGGTAGAAATGCTGCAGTTCTTCTGGGCAGGTACCGGGAATCGACAGAGCAAATTATCTCATTAGGCCTGGTTTATACGATCGATCATTTCACAAAATGGGCTCCACGAAAATGTCAGTTTGTTTCGGCGAACAGGCACAGATTGGG
The DNA here is from genome assembly GCA_033995665.1 of Melogona broelemanni. Lineage (NCBI taxonomy): Eukaryota > Metazoa > Arthropoda > Diplopoda > Chordeumatida > Chordeumatidae > Melogona > Melogona broelemanni. Next base: position 6,471 of record JAUJYS010001913.1, read on the forward strand.
CAAGCCTTTATATCATATCAGCACAGTATGCTGGAGATTTGTCAACATCCACGCACTGTATGTGTTAGACCAAAACACAGACATTTCCACGGAGAAGTAACACGTTAAATGCTCAAAATAGTGTAAACCAAGTTCTAACGAGCATCTAACAATATAAAACCATCCCAATATTTAAGAACTTCGATATTCCCTTCGAAATTGAACAACGAATAACGCACTTATATATTTGATAATTTTATGTTTTGATTATGTTATAACATAATCTAAACATTAAAGTGAAACGAGTGAGTACATATATGTACTCACTCGTTTCACTTCAAGATTTATTCACTTCAGGATTTATTACTATTAATATAATTAAATTAATATTATACTCGCATTATGTCTCATATTAATATGTACTGTATGCAGACTTATTATTATTACATTTTATATTATATTTATACTTAATATTTAAGCAGATAAGACTCATGAGCAAACAATCAGTCGTGTATCGCCTCGTGAAGTACGAGATGTAACTCAACTTAACTGTTTACCCAAACCATTGCCAATTTCTTAAAAAAATACTGCACGTTTCCAAGACTGTCACATACTTCATGGCTGTCCCACAGAGAAGGGTGTCTGAAAATATGTTTGTTCCGTCGAAATGGTGTTTGAGAACGAGCCCGGCCAACGACGAGGCGCTCATATTTCTGTGCACGCGAATAGGACACTTAAAAATGTTTAGCAGCACATCGTCGCCTATAGCATCGTAATGGCGTTGTTCCATTTTTTTTATTTTAGCCACTCCCCACCCTTCCCTTCCCGTTCAGACAAAATTCGGAAGTGAAACCAATTCTTTATGCAGCAGTGCAGGCTGCAATACAGACATCGCATATAAAATCGGGCGTCGTTCAACAAATCTCGCAGCGCGCATAAATTTATTTCTCCTACTGAGACCTAACCACCAAAGCTACCCACCACGCGAATCGAATCAAATAACCATAGACCACGGTCAGTATTAAACTCAATTCGAGTCAATTGTCTAATCTCGGTAATTTTGAGTAAAATATTTAAAAAAAAAGATTCAAAAATGACATAATGTGCCCCTCATATATTGTCATAACACCACAAGGGGACCAGAATCTCCTGTATTGCTATTCACTACAGTGAAGAGGAATAATAAAATAATAATTTCACGTATCATTCCATTATATTAATATAAATATTATTTCCAATCGCTGTAGCAACTATGACAACAGGATATTAAGATTCTGTACACATCGTTTTGCTTTGACAATGCGTGATCGGTACCCCAGATTAAATAAATGAGAGCCCGCGTGGGAATCGAACCAGAGATCGCCACACCACAGCCGGTTGCAATACCAACTGGACTACGACGAACCAACCGTACGTCGTATTTATTCATAACTACATATATTTAAATTTGGCATATTTAATACAAACAATCCACTTACTGATGACGCTGGCGATCTAAAAATTGACTTTTATTTAGTAAATCTTTTTAAACTGCTGTTTCACAGCATATTCTGCCGAGTCTAACCTACCGGGGCTTTTGCCTTGTCAATTTCCACCATGATAAGGATCTTTACGTGAATCAAACGACGTGTATACACGGATCCCACACCTTTGTTTTTAATTTCTATCTGCCAAAAATTTCAGGCAGTCTTGACCGGGAACCGAACCCGCGATCACTGATGCTAATTTGTATTTAGTCCAACGCACAAGACTAGACTACACGACGCCTATTGACAGCCCACCCGCATTTCTTCACACCATCAGAGACTGAGAGAACATATCGCCGTCTGAGAACAGCGGGTCCCCGGAGACAATCGTATATTTGCGACGCAACTCAAGCAAAAATATGAAACTTTTGAAAAAAAAAAAAGCAACGAGACATATTCTGGCAGCGCGTGCGCGCACGCAGTAGCGAGACCGCGTGGGTCCCGGTTCGTTAGCGCCGAGCTCAAACTTTTCTATTGAAAATTCCCCAGACCAATTTGCACGCTTGTTTGCTGGCAAGTGTTGCGGGGAGTAGTGGGGGTGGGGTGGGGTGGAGTTGTGGGTGGATGGAAGCTTTATTTGTGCTGGTGGGGAATGGCGGGGGTGAAGAGGATATTCGGCAAGAGGGGAGAACCAGTATTTACCAGGGAAGCAGTCTATAAGTTATTATTTTTCTATTCCTTAGACCTTGTGTTTCACAAACACTACACAATTACAATTATTTGAATTACAATCACAATTTGCAAGCAGCCTATTACAGGACAGGGGGTCAAATGACCAGTTTCGCGAAGATAACCAATTTTTTCTAACACGCCCCCCCCCCCACCGGTTGCGATTGAGAAATAGCCACGAATTGCATCTTGCGATTGGGGCATATCCTCCAATCCGTGACCATGTGAATCTGTTAATTAAACAAGTTATATTTGTGATTAATTACACGTAACTTTCACCCAGACCGGGATTCGAACCCAGATATCAAAACACAATCTGATTCTGGGCCGAATCCGTGAAAGATTTGTGATCAGTCACCTAACCAACTGCGGTACTATATCGTACACCTTTGCTTTGCTAGTTGTGTGGCCGTCAGGGGCAGCAGCCTATTACCCTTTGGTGTTGCTGGCGTTTGTGCATCCACACCTTTAGATGGAATAGATTGGATTGAAATGCCAGCCTTTAAATTACCTCGTGTTCTCGTATTCAGTACTGGTATAACAATTTTTTTCTGACACGTTAATTAAAGTGCCCAGCCCCACATAATCTGGCCAATCTTGGATCACGCATATTGAGAAACAAAAAAAAACATTAGCACTGTACTTCTAACACGCAATGTGGCGCTGCGGGAGTTTTTAAAATGTATTGCTCATTATTTAGGTGAATATCACTACATGAGATTATGTACCCCAAGTGTGGTTTTGGCAATGACTGAAGGGTACATTTTCAGCAGTACCCTTGGGATCGAAGAAATGAGAGCCGGTGCCGGGAATCGAACACGGGACCGTCGCACTGCAGCCCGTTTGAATATCGACTGGGTTACGACGAGTTCGTCGTAGTTCATACGACATGGACGTCTACCAATATTTAGGAAGCCTAATTTCTGGGGAAAAGTACCCACATTATTTTTTATCGCAGACTTCCATTTAAGCTGCATGTTTATGTTAATAATAGTACTTCCATGTAGTTCCATCATTGAAAGTGGCCTGGTTATATAGGCATAAGTCTCAAGAGAAAAGTCCTCCATAGCAAAAAGAAGGAAAAAAAAAAAAAAGAGATAAAGATGCAAGAAAAAAGCTTTCAATCTTCGCTATCTTGATGGTTAATAATAGCGGGACTCGTACAGAGTACACATACCGATATACTCCAACATACGTATAAAAAAATGAAGAAAAAACCCAGACAGACTCAAAATAAGTGGGTAAATTAGTCACAGATACATGGGATCTGATAGCACACCATCGTCCAACTCACTAAAATTCTGTACTCGCCCCCGCGTCAAAACAGTTTTAGGGCAAAATTATCAACTGTCAAAAGAGACGCCGAACAAATCATTACAATAATCGTAAAGTTGTCAGTGAACCAGTGTACCAGTACCAGTGTTTTATCTGGACATTCGTAGACCTTAAAATTAATTGGCACGTGAACTTTTTTGGTTCTCCTATTGGAAAGGGGCTTGACAAAATGCAGAGTCGGTAGACCATTGAAATTTCAGTGGAAACTCGAACGTATCTGATACAATGGCAAGAAAGGAGCAAATGTATATACTTCAACCAGAACAACCACCCTCGAAGTTATGCTCGACAGCATGCGGATAGAGATACAGACAATGATACAAGACTAACGAGGATAAATTATGACTGGCAAAATTATCCACACTTCCTGAAGCAATTTCTCGACGTTTCAATTTTGACGAAAGACGAACCCAAACAGATGTGAAGGCTTTCTCCAGAGAACTCAAATAGTTTTGAAAAAAATATGAAACACGACTTACATTTTTTTAATCGCACCAAAAAGGTAACGTCGCAATTTTACTTGTTCTTATGTTCTATTAATTTAAGACATGCGCTGTATGTCTTGTTTCAGTAAATCTGCTTCTCAATTCTGAAAAAAAAAATTGGTTTTTTCACAGGAATTCACCGGTTGACAACACAACTGATTTATGAAAACGCAGTCAATTGTGAGGCTCGTGGTACTAGCTAGCACTCGTGGCAATACATCGAGAAAGACCACAAGACACCGCAAGGTCAGATTTTCACGACAAAGTATGGAGAACTTGTCACGCGTCATCGTTATTGGTCCATCGATTAATCATCGTCGTGAGTGCTCGCTCGAGACCAGACAATTTACTCGCTCGTTCGACTAAAAACACGTAAGTCACGACAATCCCACCAGAGACAGCTTCAACACAATTGAATTTCAATCACTACGTCTGGGTATATTCGCAATATTCCAGCTGCATCCCTCTTCCCTCCCCTTCCCTGCCCCTCACATAATCTCTATAGAGATTCGAGGGTGCAGTAATCCTGTAGTGCACTAGGCGCTACGGTGATTTATAAAAAATAAAAAAAAATATATATATATATCCAAAGCAGGCCGAATATTCTATGAATCAGGTATAAGGGTGGCGTTTTTTGTTATTTGTTTTATATTTTATTTTAAAACCAGATACAAAAAACACATATTGGCCTGTTTTCTCCCCTACTTTCACTTTCGCGGAATATTATAGTGATCTAAATACTGCTTTAAATATTGAGATGAGAAAGCGAAAAGTATTAAAAAAAAACTACATTCTCATTTCGAAGGCTTTAGGCGTTTTTCACATTCCCCCCATCATCTCTTCTCGCGCTTATATAAAGTCCTATATTGCAGCAAGTCTGTCGACGTGTTCCTAGCAGTCTAGACAAAAATTTTAAAAAAGTAAAATGGCGCAAGAAGACTGAGGAGGTGTTATGTGGCGCAGTGGTTAGCGTATTCGCCTGCTATTTCCATGATGCTGGTTTTCCGTGATGCGGACAGAGACCTCTGGAATTTTTCGAACAAGAAACATTGGAGGACCCACCTTCCTTCGGAATGGAAGTAAACCTGCGGAACCTGCTCCAGTAGGTTGTCTGTTACAAGTTATAAATCCATACCTTGTGCAGAAGCCTAGGTTATGCCAAATTACTAGGTCGCTCCCAGAGGAGGGGAGATGGGCTTTGAGACTAATACGTTAGTAAGCCATCTTACCAAAACAGAACAGAGTTTTAAACCATAATCATAAAACAATTAAAAAAAATAATAATATTTCGATTTTGCAGAATGGAATTTCATATCCAATGATAAATTTGGAAAACAAATATTAAAAGTAAAGAAATGAGGTTAATTTCAAAACGTATTCTGTACCCCATTTAAATCGGTTCTTGCGAAAAACATAGGGAAACTATTAGGTTTCATACATGTTCTGCTGAAAATCAACACTTAACATATATACCTATTTTTGGAGAAACTCGTAAAACTAATGAGGAACACCCCGTTTTTAATTAGAGGAACGAAAAGGAACGAACTATGCTCCGCCTTATTTCGTTCGAGCGAAAACAATGACCATCTTACTGTTTTATACACCAGTACATCCATTAGATCACTTGCTCCAAACGTGAGCCGCGCGCGGAGCTTAAGAAAAGGGTTGAAGATTGAATAATAATAATGGTCGAGATGCAAAACAAAAACCACTTACAATCAAAACTTAAACTGAGCGCGCGACCAACACCGCCGCGAGCAGGAAAAGCCCTCACGACATCAGGTATTCAATTAAACTAACCCGCCGCGCGCACAACAACTAATTAATTCGGGCCACGCGTACTCATATTTTCATTTAATACCTCGGTCATAATTTCTTCGGAATAGCTGATAGGAGAGAGGGGGGGAGGAAACGGTAATTACATAGCTACTTCAGCGTATCTTGATACTACAATAGGAGGCTTTTATAGCGCGACGTTCAATTTATTCGCGTGAACATTTGGGCGAGAGTAGACTTGGCAGGTTCTATCACGATTGAGCTTCGTTAAACGGCAGTGTGGTGGCGCCACCGGCGATTCTATGCAGATATAGGAAAACGGATGCCCATTTCAATTACGAGATATCAGATAACGTTAGCGGGCATCAAGTTGCCTCCACCTATCCCACCAGCTAAAATTCGCGTTAGTACATAATAAATATATATTTGTATTCGATTACAGCTCCCAGCAGCGAAAAAAAAATAAAACTCCTTACATTTCGATGGTTATCAAATCAAAAATGTAAACCGAAAAAAAAACCTACCCAAATTTCACGGCCTTTTAAGATCATAAATTACCACAAATATTTTACTATGACTTTCGGGAAGACAAACAATATTCCTCAAATGTTCAATGTGTTAACAGATTCCAGTTCAAACTCACAACCATATTTTTTTTTTACATTTCCAATCGCCGCCGAGAATATTATTATGTACCCTTCGAGCCTCTAAGGTAATAGTGAGGTGCACATTTTAACCAGTACCCGGGTTCGAATAAACGAGAGGCCGTATCGGGAAACGAACCCGTGACCGCCGCAGCGCAGTCTGTTGCAATATCGACTGGGCTACGACGAGTGTTACATCCATTAAACTAGCAGAGAAAAACAAAAATGAACAACAATTAATCACAACAGAAACTTATTTCATTAAAAATTAGGAATAATCTGATAGGAAGCTTAATGTGCCAGATCATCCAATAAAAAATGGCACCACAAACTAATTTTATTTTCTTCGAAAATAAATTTAACCTCACTATTAAAATAATCAACAGAACAGAGCAAACAAATGAAAATTGAAACGACGAATGTTTAGGGGAAACGCACTGCCCAGTCTCGCCGACGCACGTAAGATAGGCGAGCGAGCGCCCACAGGATATGTAAATTAATTTTCCCTTTTATGATGCATATGTAAAACCATTACGAGATTACATCACTTGCAGCGAATTTAATGTTTGGACACGCGCTGCTGCAGCTTCCCACCACCACCACCAAACATCGTTGTTCGAGCCGGCGTTTGGCATGTATGCACCGAATGCTCTCGACCGTACAGGTCACGACGTGGCTGGCGCAAAACTCCTCATCCATTGCTCTCGCTCTCTGCGCCCGTTTATCATTCTCCCCCCTCCCATACTACCCCAACATAAACAAATACTACCACCTCGCATAATCAATAGATGGCGTTGCGGTGATCTACGTTTTCCAAAGGATCTGCCGACATTTCTCCATTTTTGTGATCAGATTTCCATCATGAGATCATTCGCAATTCATCATCACTAGATGGGGTTGGTACCGGCTACCGCCGACAGAAGCTAGAGGGGGTCAATTTTGGACGTTCTTCATTGTTCAAGCCATTGCATATATTTGAACTTTAGAGTTCGTTCTAGGCAATTAGTACCTGTAAATATTGCACTTCTATTTTTTATTTGATTAATCTGTGTTTTATCTTTAATTAATTATACATTTATTTCGGTGTGCATTTTTTTGCACCATTATTTTCGAATTGTTGCGCCATGATCATCTTTGCATGAAGTTTGGGTTGCAATTTTGGACTTTCGCTTTCATTTTCAGTCCAGTGAGAGGCCACTCCTTTTACAAGTTAATGCAACACAAATGGAAATATCGTAACCACCAATGTATCTTGGTAAAACCATAGCGAACGCTCTGTGCACCAAGATTAAAACTGTCACCCTGCACCCTGACTAGCTGACAGAGACGCTAGCGGTCAGGTTACACAAATCGAATGACTCCTTACTGAAATCTTTAGTGCAATAGGCTAACAAAAAAGCCCACTTCTCCGGAATTAAGAATTTTAAGCATTCCGCCCACGCACCGTAGCGTACGACTATACCCGGGGGCCGCACAAAACGCTACAAAATATTGCTAGTCAGAATTTACACTTTGTTCACGTAGAAAGCACTATGGTAGCCCGCGCCTTTCCCCTAACACAACGTAGGGCGAATGATGAATCCAAGTTGGAGCGTGAATCATATGCCGAAACAACGGGTTCATAACAATTTGAATCGATTCAATTTGAATTCATTTTAAATAACAGCTCAGTAGGTGAGGTTGACGTGTGGCTAATCAGTGGTCCAGGTACCGTAGCTTGAGCCTCATGAGGCCATAAAAATAATTTGCATTTTTTTTGGCAGTTCACTACAAGCGTCTCAGCCAAAAAAACCTTTTCTCAATTTAATTTTAAATAGCAAATGATCAATCACCCAATGGAGTCGAAAACAAGACGAAACTGTCAAATTATATTTGAGTAGTCGTCACGAAAGGATGAAATGACAAAATAAACATTAGCCAAAATAACTGATATTTCTCCGAATGCACTAACTGACCTCGCCCAAACAAGAGTTCACCTACTAGCCCTATCAGCCATTTTCTGAACACGTGGGTAAAATTGCCTTTCTCGAGATAAACGCGAAATCTGATCACCCAACTAATTAGGCATATGCACCTTCCAAATACACCCAACCTTTATCGGAAACTAGTTTCTGGAGCTCACAGCTTCTAATTACTCCATCCGTTTTTGCTTAGAGCGAAGCTGGATCATTAAAACCAAATTGCTTTGTGTATGCGAACACTGAGATATCTTATTCGTCATTCACGGAATCCGTTCCGCCAGAGTGCGCCACAGGGAATATTGATAAGACGCGCGCGCGTAGACCTCGGCCTCTCCCTCCTCCTCCTCCCCATTTCTCGCGTGCTTCGAGGGTGTATACAAAAAAAAAAACATTAACCGAAAATTGAATTTACTTTTTTATAGGTTCGCCCCGCTCGCGCTGTATGAAATAGAAATTGGTCCCGGCCATAAAAAACATTGAGCGGATGAAATTATTAGTCATGCAAAACTTATCAGATTGAGAGATCGCTGTGCTCGCGGGGGAAAACGGTATCGTCGCAAGTTTCAACTAGACAGAGACGGTTCTCGGAAGGGATTGGGGGATTTAAAAGCCTGCGGTGGAAGATGGAATTGGAACGAAGAAGAAGAGGAAGAAAAGCCCACGTGAATAAACCAACCGATTCAAATGGGACGTCAATCTCGATTTGAGAAATTTATTTCCCAGACGGAAAAACGCGGAAGCGCAAAACGGGTAGAATTTCGGAAACGTTTACATGGCAGGTGAACCATTTCTAACAGGTAATACACGGTTCACACGTGTTTGGTACGATCCAGAAATAAAGTGGGGTGCGTCTACCAACTTTCGATAATTACAGAGATTAACCATTTTTCAGTATAAAAGGTAAATTGAATGACTGAATGCAGTCGATATCAATATGACCCTGAAACTGCAGAGCGAATAGATAATAAAAAATATGTTTTCTCAATTGCGGGATTTAAAAAATAAAATAAAACATATTCAAAGTTATCCTATTTGGAATATAGTTTGAACAGCCATCCGCCTACGTACGTACCGATGGCTCAGTGGGTATGGCGACATCCTACTAAGCCGACGGTCCCGGGTTCGATTCCCGGCGCAGGCTTTCGTTTATTCGTTAGCCTGGGGTACTGGCGTCACCCCTG
>JAUJYS010001914.1:0-16022 GCA_033995665.1 Melogona broelemanni
GCTCAGGGGTGACACCAGTACCACAGACTAACGAATAAACGAAAGCCTGCGCCGGGAATCGAACCCGGGACCGTAGGTTTCGTAGCCACCGGTTCGTACCAGCTTCCCAGCAGCGGGATTACAGGAACGCGCCACCGCTCCCAGCTCTAATGTTAACACTCCGAAGTTTTTTCGAAAATAGATATCAATTAAAATTCGGAGAAGACGAGAAGAACATTTGAAGCTTGAAACATTTTATTTTAAATATCGAATATCCATAATCGTATTTTGAAAGACCTAATAAAATGTATTGTGTAATAAAATGTATTGCTCGGCAAATACAAGGATTCTTTCTGTGGTTCAAATAATAGTTATACAAACCAGGAACATACACAGGCACGTATTCACCAGTTTAATCATTTTGGTTTTTCTCAAAAATTGATTATCTGTGACACCATATAGGTTCGTACAGCATTGTTTTCAAAAACACACGTAAAAAATTGATTTTGTCAATCAAATAGTAATAAAATACAGTGAAGATTATTTTTGCCAACTTTGACCACTAGGAGCGCAGTCGGCCCGCTCCTCCTTGTCCCTTTCGCGGCAGGCAGTCCCACGACAATACAACTGCAGTGACAACTTTCCCCGATCATCAATGAAGTCGGCCGAACACAGAAAATGAGTGATAACTGATAGGAAACGCGTTCGCCTAATTTGATGTGAAGTCGTAATCGTTTGATTTGGCAAAGGTTAAACCGCTTCAGCGCGCATATATTCGTTTCGAATAGGAAAATAAAGGGGAAGAAAAAAGAAAGTCGTAGCGTTGTCGCGCTGGTACCAGTACTCATCTTCCCTTTTTTTCCCCTCCCTTTATCCCCCATCCTATATCTATAGGTGTGCGAACCTGGTCACACTGCCGATTGCAATGATGCGAATGCACCGAAGTGACAGTGATGGGTTTCTCTTAAGTTTCGAAGAAAGATCACAATTTGTCTAATAACGTTACTAACAGTTTCAAGGCAAATAGAGGCCCAAATTTGGACAGATAAAAAATTATATTGCAACTGTTGAAAATGTTCAACAGCCAATTATTACTACTACAAATGCACTATATTTACCCCCCCCCCAGGATGCGGCCTGATAATTTGGACTAGTCTAAGGTTGCTCATAAAAAATAGCCCTCACAATTTTCTTTTATATTTTCTTTAATATTTAATCAATTCATTTGAAATTTATTAAAAAAATAGACTAATAACATACTAGCATTTTGGCTATTTTTACTTTTTTTAATTGTTTCCTTTTGCATCCATGCACGCTGACAACTGACGCACCAAAAACGTGCGGAACAGTAAGTTCGAGTGCAAAGCTAAGAAAATCGATTGCATTCGTTATTCAAAACGATAAGTTTAAAATTTAGAAGATAGATTTAAAATTTAGGAATTTAACAATAATTATTCTCGGAATATTAAAAGAAGAGTTTCGTTTGAAATGGTTCAAGAAAGTGAATGCAACGCAATTACCAAGGTTGACCAAACAAGGTTGCATTTCGGTAACAACTTATCCGATTGTACTATGAATATGAAACCAATTTCATTGTTTTATTAATTAATATCGCCTTCTTCTCATCATAGACAAGCAACAAATGTGATTTGGTATTTTATCGTGTTCATGAAAAAATATATATATTTCAGAAAAGCGGCACAGGCACGCGTCCCATGGCTTCACGTTCCATTCCGAAGGAACGCGTGTGTATGAATTTCTCTCGTCTGAAAAATTCCGAAGGTTCAAGCTCAAAAACTATACAAATACTTTGAGAAGGTAGAAATGCATCGTCATCAGTGTTAGGCAAAACACCAGTGATTGCCACGCGTTGTCAATACAGTCCTTCTATACCCAGTCTAATAGATGGTATAGACGATCGCAGCGCCTTTCTGTGCCCAAATGCAAAAACAGCCCCAAACTGATTATGGAAGCTGGTTTTCGCTTCGGTTTTCGTTTCGAACCAGCTATCAGAGAAGGCACACGCGCACAACAATGAAGTTCAACCATCGATTTTGCTTTACCAATTTATCCCATTTTCTGGCACGTGCGGCCGCGTCTAAGTAAAAAAAGAGGCACGTGGCGTGCAGAGAACGACACACACACACTCGAACTGCTCGGTAGCTCGGATCCGGACGATCATCAATCAAACGGTAAGAATACATCGGATCGGTTGCAACTGACATGTAGCTTATTAGCAAAAAAAGAGCATCTCCCCCGTCGGATACGTTAACGCTCTCTCGCGTAGAGGACCCGTTCCTCCACCTCCTCCTCATCCCGGGCTCCCCAATAGTACCTCCCCTCGATACGTCGAAGAGAGCGCCTTTCCAACTGTTTACGACCGAACGCATAGATGACATCGCATTAGCGAAACATCTGCTGCTTATAATTAAAGGTATACGCGCCGCCATCGTCGGCGTATCCTCCTGAGATCGGACCACCTACAAACTAATCAACCATGGACATAATATGCCCCTCTAATCGTTTGAAAAATTGTGGAGGTACACATTTTCCACCAGTACCTCGGGGATTGAATAATTGAAGTTCGAACCGAGAATCGAACCCGGGATCGCACGACGACCCTACGATTAAAGGCTTTCTAAATTATAGTTTATTGTTACAGTTTGTCTACCAAGTATTTTCCCCATTAAAATCAGACGATGTGTAAATTTCAACAATTTCATATCGCCTAGCTGCTCTAAATTAAGCAACACTAAGCTCATATTAATAAAAAATATTACATAAGGCTGCAATTTAATACGTAATATTGTAGGTAGCGATGGCTCAGTGGGTATGGCAACATCCCTAAGAAACGGGCGGTCCCGGGTTTGATTCCCGGTGCAGGCTTTCGTTTATTCGTTAGCCTGGGGTACTGGCGTCACCCCTAGCTTCCATTAGGGAGTCCAGAGCGTAGTGGTGGATCCTGCAGCATGGCTATTCCAGCTGCCATTCCCCATCCCTTCCTTTCCCTGCCCCTCGCACATCTCTATAGACATGAGGGTGCAGTAATCCTGTAGTGCACTAGGCACTACGGTGATTAAAAAAATCTTCTGTGAAACTGTTTCCATTATTCATTAACGCATGGTCACGCCTGTGCGTTGCACACGCTTTCTTGGCATGCGCACTCAAGATTTTCGACATGTAATGGAATGTAATATCAGCGTTAGTTTAGCGAAAAATGTACGGACTGAATATGGAGAACGTAATGTCGAAACGTATTGATTACTAACGGTTCGATTGATCATTTCCATTTTTGTTTTGCAACATAATCGCTTAGCCTGTGTTATTGCAAATGTTCATCGCTAACCAGTCAACCCTACAAACACTAATACCTGGTCTCATTTCATTGGAATGTGGATGCTAACTTAACGCTATTTTTTAACAGGGATACATAAGGTTTTGTTTTTTTACAAACAACACTACAAATAACATGACAATCTTTGATTCCATACGAATACTCGGTCACACTTTAAAAATAAGGGGCGTTTGAGTTTTTATATGCATTGTGTCTTTCTCGTTTCAGAGTTCGTGTGGAGTTTTACGTCAATGAAAATACTTTTAAAGAGCGTCTACAACTATATTTTGTTAAGAATCAACGATCAAGTAAGTAACTGATCACCTTTTGATACCGTACTAGATTATTATATTTTTTAACCAGTTTACTGCCACTTAGCTGTACAGTGAACGAATCACAAATGTTTCAATATCCTCTCTAATTTCGGCCAAGGTGAAAGTATGCAATGGCCCATTCTACCGTGCTACCTTGCATGAACAGAACATACAAAATAGTATCTAACATAAAACGCTAAAATGTAATATCGTTTCAAAGTTGAAATTTAGTTTAGAATCGATATTTAATCGATCATAGGGGGTATAGGGGGTAGCAATTTCATTGTAAATAGATAAAAACACAATGTTAAAATAACTTATTCATTAAACTATTTTTTAAATTAGGGGTTCCTTTAAGCAGAAATAATTAGCATGCAAAACGCTTGTTCATTCTTAAAAAAATTAAAAATACACTCGGTAGTGGTAATTATAAGATGCATTTTAAATATGTAGAAATGTTGCTTAATAATTCACAAAATTATTTGTCAACTATAAGAGTTAATTTCTTAAAAGTGGATATTGTAGACAAGTCTGGTAGCGAAATATGTAGCTATATTGGGCGCAAAACAACTTTCAGGAAAGTAGTCGTATTATGGAATTGGGTTGCTAACTGAAAACAATCTAAAAATCGAATTCATTTTAGATTGCCATTGTAAGAAAATAATTGAATTGTATCAAATGAAGCTCTCCAATATTAGCTTTTTGCTGCGCCAACCATTTTACTTTCCTTGTTAGGGGATTATTTTAATGCACGTTCGGATAAAAGTCACGAGAAAGGTTACGTTACGGATCCACCACTATGTCACACTCGTATCAACTTCCAGACGTTTGGAAAGATCGATAGTGACAACCGGTTTTGATATTTTAAGATCCCAAGTCACTTTTTTTGACATGGAGGCAGAGAAGAAGAGGAGGGGGGGTTGTGAGATTTGCTGAACGCACGAACGAACGATTGTGTACGGGCAAATGAAGTTAGGCGTCTTTATCTTTTGGATTTTTTATGAGGAGAATGAAATGTGATCCCTCCACCCTCCTCCCCCTCCTCCTCCCCCTCCTCGCTCGCGGAGAGCCAAATGTTGGCCACCGGATCGGCGAGAGAGGGCGGCAGCAGCAGGTAAGGTTCCCATAGAGTCATTGTTGCCCGTGATGGATTCTTCGAGGGAACGTAGAAAACGGAAGAGAGAATTCTCGAAAGAGAAAGGCGGAAGGGTTTCCTCAAGAAGAAATGCAATAAATCACGGTTGAGTTATTCAGAAATATGTACAGGGTGGCTGGCGATATGAGTATTTTGCAAATTATTCGATGGGACAATGTTTTCTAAAAATCACGAGTTTTAGACTGTGTCTGTGTTTAGGCACCTGAACTTCGACAAAGCTTTAATTTAAATGGGAGGAGGTTTCATTAGTGGAAAAAAAAATTGTTGCGCATAAAAATTAATTATTTTTGTGCGCAAAAGTAATTATTATTGAATATTTTGACATATACATCTTTACTTTTACATCTACACTTTATTTGCATAATTCGTAATTACACAAAGTTGTGCACACATTTTAAATATCATAAGACACACACGAATAAATTCAATGGAAATTATGACTCGTCATAGCTCACTCGATATTGCAACCGACTGGGGTGCGACGGACTCGGGCTCGATTTCCAGCGTGGGCTCTCGTTTATTCGTTCCCGGGGTACTAGAGAAAATATGTCCTTAAGATATAACAAAACGAGCACCGAACGTATCACTAAACACGTTTTTTTAGGTGGAAAAATATTTCAGGATCACAACCGCAACACATTTCCAGCTACAAAATATCTCTCGCGTATTATGGATGCAAATATTTGATAAAATATTTTTTTTTAAATCACCGTAGAGCCTAGTGCACTACAGGATTACTGCGCCCTCGTGTCTCTATGGAGATATGTGAGGGGAAGGTAAGGGAAGGGAAGGGGATCGGCAGCTAGAATAGCCAGGCTGCAGGATCCACCCCTAAGCTCTGGATTCCCTAACGGAAACTCAGGGGTGACATCAGTACCCCAGGCTCGTCGAATAAACGAAAGCCTGCGCCGGGAATCGAACCCGGGGCCACCCGCTCAGTAGAATGTGGTCATACCCACTAACCCGCTTAAATACCCAACATAAGTTCATCTCCACGCTAGATGGCTACCCTATGAATGCATATTTTTAATACGGTGCAACGCAATTAAGCGGTGATTTAATGCGAGTTGTCGTCTGGCCTGTCCTAGATTAAGTGTCTCTCGCTTCGTTACGCGACGAAAAATCCACTAGTGTGATCGCCCCTGATTTACGTTCTCTATCTCTTTCTTCCTCCCCCCCCCCACCTCACCCCTTCCTCGCCACCATATCCACTCCTTTCGCAGGTCTTCGGATTCGCTTATTAAATCTCTTCCTCAAACTACTTACATGCATACTGTACATACTGCGAGTTATCATAGACGATGAGCCCACCAATGCAACCTGGTAAGCAGCTAATTTCGCTTGCCATTTCAATTATGCAGACACGACAAACGCTGGAGTGTAAAACGTCGTATATACAGTAGATATTAAGACTGGGTTTGGTTCTCCCAGTCTGCCCGCATAAATATAAATATACATTGAAAGGATGAGGGATCGACCAAACTGCGGCCCCTGAGCCCGCCAATACTTTAGCACACTTGCTTACGCAGCAGTGTTTCAGAAAATGTTGAAGCTCTGGATTGAGTTGTTTGAAATCGGAAGGTTTCACATTTATTGCGTAAACTTCACGTAGACCTTAGTGCCACGTGTAAGGAATTTTCTCCCTTACGGTGTACATTTAAATAATTTTTGCTAATTTTATATTTTGGTTTATACACTGTGTATGCCATTTTCAAACTGCTTCAAATTTTCTCCATTGCCTAGTCCATTGCTAAAAATCACACACAAATTATACATTGTGTAATAAAAAAAAACACTTATGAATAATATCTGTGCGAACTTACCGAAAACGTATGATTATTTTGTATAAAACTAAAACGTTTAAGAAATTATTGGGCAATGAAACTTGAAATTTTCCATTGATAATTTTAGGCAGCATTGAATATGGAATTTTGAGCATCTCAAAGATTTATTTCAGAAATAATGCATTGAGCTGTATAATTTAAATACGAGCAATACGATCAATTGGCAACAGCCAAAGATCAGGTTGATTGATCAGATGATTGACAACCTTTGCGATAGAAACAAATATTAAATTACAATTTATCGCTTCAAGCAAAACAAAAACTGTTTGTGTCTGTGCACATTCCCTCTGGTTCTAACCATACTTTGTTTGGTGCCAAATACAGCTATGATTGTCCGGTTAACAACAAGACATTGGTACTTCAAGCCAATAACCTAACGGAAGAAGAATTTTCAGAGAGGCCTTACATTCATTGGTAATATAAAAATATGTCATACATTGACTATTCCCTACAGTGCCCCTATTTGCATGTGGCATGATTAACAATTGTGGGGATTTAAATTATTCGTACATGTAAAGTTTATCTTACAGTATGGCATATATAGTCGGTAATTGCATGCTTCAGTGTGGGTTTCTTCAAATGCCTTCAGTGCTGTATTGAGCGAAATAATTTGTTAGATTTGAATTAAAGGCTCACAATCGCAAATACCAGCGGACATAAAAAATATTCCACACATTGGCGAAAATAATCGGATTAATTTGTTTTATGTCCACTGTCCCGAAGACAATTGCGTTGCTGTACAAATCTTAAATTTCTGTTCACTGATACGATCACATGCGATTATTCTGTTTGAGTGAGGTGCGAAGCAATGATCACAAAATGTAGTGCATAGAGGAACAGTAAAATTGACATTCACTTTTTCTGAAAATAGGGAGGCAATTGTATATGTTCATCAGCCTACAGTTCTATGGGGCCTTCAGGCAAGTATATTATTTAAAAGTAACGTTTAGCGGTTCGATGCAGTGTATATTTTTTATTTTTGTAACACAGCCAAATGTACACATGTGTATAACGCTAAAATATATATGCGTTAATTATAAAATGAACTATTTAATTCGAAATTTAATTATAAAGTGAATTGATATCAATACAGTTTTCTGACTATACTATGTAACATAATTGCATTAAAAATTGGTTAAAAAAATTGTGTTTAAACAAAATTGTGTTCGAACAAAATTGTACTCAAACAAAATTGTATTCAAATAAAATTGTATTTAAACAAATTTACTCTTTAAAATTGGTAGTTGAATTTAAAAACAGTAATTTTTGGAAACATGCAGCTGACCTGTGTTTACGGTTGAAAATAAACGTTAAAGATATTCTAAACGTTTTGTCAATTTAAAATTTGGAACATTCAATTTAATTTTGCAGGTGTCCATAGCATTCGTCAGCTTATCGCAAGCTCTTCTATTAGTATACCTTGGATACAAAGTAAGATTAACAGTCCTTACAACTACGTGCGTACTCTCGCATTATTCCTCATCAACATTCCTGCCTAATGAGAATTTATGTTCCCGTCGCATGTTGACATAATATTTTCGCCGCAATCTTCAATTGGAATGGATGCTCACTAACGAATTCCTATCGACTTTTTATCTGCTCTTTCAGGGTAATATATGGCAGCAAATTCTCACGTTTCAATTTATCGTAGAAATAGTGAATACTGTACCATTTATTATCACAGTAAGTAAGTTCATGCTCATTTCGCTTGTCTATAAATTGTGGCAATGAATGCATGCCAGATAAAAAATATTGCATTAGCAGCCTTCCATTTAGCCTGTGGTATCCAAACGCAAATTTAGCAATATTCTTATCTAAAAGAGGTCTTTTTTCATCACTGTCAGAGTGCAGAATTGACTCTCTTATCGAATGCATATTTTTGCATCTAATACTTTCTAAGTTTAAACTAGAATATTTTATATAAACTCGCTATAAATCACAGCAAATGTTATCTTTGTAGGAAAGTACATGTTAGCTACGAGAATATTAAATTTTATTTTCACATGCTCGGATTTCACCAAGTCAAATGTTTCATATGCATGCTATCCAAACAAAATGACGTCGTTATATTAATAGATGTTTTTTCATTTCTTTTTTTCTCCTCTACCAAAGCTATCTTGGCCTCCATTGAGGAACCTGTTTATACCAGTATTTCTTAACTGTTGGTTGGCTAAATATGCTTTAGAAAATATGTTTGTAAGTACGACTCAATTTCAAATATTTTTTTTTTTGGAATGGACTAACCAGTGTAGTATGGAGTACATTTCTTTTCGTTCTGGTTCTTTGGCTAGCAGCCAAGTCATTTCGTAATGAATCGCTTTAGTCTCGGTGGACCAGCACTCGCTGTTATTAAAGTGCGGGGGGGAAGTTACGCAGTGTTGGGTTTGTTCCTTTTGGAAAGGAACCCGTTCCAGTTCATAAAAAAATTAAAGGAAACCTAGCCGTTTCTAGTTCCTTTTAAAAAGATTCCTGAAACTTTTCCGTTTCTTCTCCGTTCCTTCGATTAAAAAATATTTTTAAAAAAAAAGATGCCGAGTGGGGTCACAAAACATTTGTGATTACGACCATAAAAGGACATGTGGTGATTTGCTGTCACAGATCAAAATATTTATCAATTTCTGATCGATGCTGTAAATTTGGTACGCACTTTGGAAAATTGTAGAAAATTGAAAGTTACGGCAAAGGAATCCTGGCATACAAAAAAGGAACCTCCGTTTCAGTTCCGCAAAAAAAAAGGAACTGAACCGTCTCTAAAGTTCCTTGCTTAGAAAAGGATTAAGGCGTTTCTAAGTTATTCGATAATGGAACCAGTTCCTAGGAACGGAACTTTTCCCGTTTCCATCCAACCCAACACTGGATTTAGGTTGCTTCTGTTTTCCTTTCCAGAATG
This sequence comes from Melogona broelemanni, assembly GCA_033995665.1. Classification (NCBI taxonomy): domain Eukaryota; kingdom Metazoa; phylum Arthropoda; class Diplopoda; order Chordeumatida; family Chordeumatidae; genus Melogona; species Melogona broelemanni. The sequence continues at coordinate 9,518 of JAUJYS010001914.1, forward strand.
ATCTGCATCGAGCGATGCAAAGATCCCAGTCTGCCTTGTCACAGCAACTAATGATACTATCAGCCACGCTAATGTGCCTAGTATTCACAAGGTAAGCGACAATCCTTGCGGCAGTCGTTGGCACTTTAACTGTGACATCAGCGTCGCTTGATGGCCCTTTTTCGTTAATCCTCGGCGATAAACCAGTTTCTACTGCTAGTAGAAACTGGTGAGAGCTAAAATATTCCTCGAAACAGCTTGTTGTTGCATGATGAGCTCTGCAATAAAGGTACGATCCCGCTCATGCGCGATGATGACACATACTGATAGTGTCTGGCAAACTTACTAACTTGCAAAACAAACAAAATAGTGAGAAATCGTGTAGTGTAATGGTTAGCGCGTCGAACTTCTACGCCTGTGGCGCGAGTTCAATTCCCAAATGACACCTTTGCAATTTTTCGGGCGAGATAAATTCGTACTCACGACTTTCTCCGGAATGGAAGAAAAGACATACGACCCATGCCTGTACATTACCAGATGCACGTTAGAAATGAACACCTAGGACAGAGGTATAGGCTAGGTTGCCCTTTGGAGTGTTGGGAAGTTCCTCTCACTGAGTGACTATCACTACAGGAGATTCTGTACGCTTCGTGTTGCTTAGGCAATATGTGAAGGGCATTTAAATCCCAAATTATTATTTTAAATACTAGAGTTCGCCAGACTCTGTTTATCTTTCTTTTTGGCGCTGTACCGGAACATTAATTTACATGGAGATAGGTTAGGAACTGTTTTGGATCATGAACATGTCTCGAGACATCTTCTTCTTCTAATACTATAAGACTGAAAATGGTGTCTGTCTGTCTGAAGCCAGCACGTGATCTAAACTGAATTTATCCAAAACACGTGCAGTGCAATAAAGAGATGTAGGCATAGAAACTAAACTCTATTAATTGCCAAAGAAATATGTTGACATGTAATTTGTGTTGCGCTGCACGTGTTTTGTATAAGTTCAGTTTAGGCCACGTGCAAACAGTTTAAATTAAAATATAAAAAAATGTCTGCGCGATTGAAACAGCATCCACAAATTAAACTAAGTTTAAAAAAAAAAAACACTTTGTCTGCAAACATATTAACGTGTGTCAAAAATAATTCAACAAAAGAGAGGAGATACGCATGGCGCAATACACAACCGGGCGAAGCCGGGCTTAAAGCTAGTATTTAATATTTAAACGTGCACGGCACGTTGCAAGCATGGGATCCATGACTTTGCACGGCACGGTTCCGAAATTCCAAAAAAACGAAATATTTTAATAGACTTAGTGGTATCTACTCGTTCTACATCTTTGATCGCGAGAAAAGAAAAAGACAAAGTGAATCCGGTCTCGGCACATCGTAAACAAAATGAGTGATAGCGATCCCACGCGATCTCACTCATGTTCGGCTCAAAGCCGCTCACCGTATACGAGTGGCACATCTCGAGAGCGGGATCGAGTGGTGTTGCGAGTAGATTCAACAAGTGTGGAGTGACACGCATTGGCTTTTTTCGTCGTCTGGCAATCTTGCAAGATGTTTGCCCCACCTGGCTGGGAAGCTGACTACTACCATAGTGGTGTTTTCCCAGTGGGCAAAGACAGGAATAAATTCTTATAGCCGTAGTTTATATATTTTGGCCCAACTAAATTTGATTAAAATCTCAAGTGGTTCAACGTGATCTAAAGTTTACGAGCACAGACACAGAGTGAACATAAATTTAAAATAAAAAAGTAACCATATTGTATACGGTGCATACGCTAGATTTCACTTAGTTATGACTGTTATCGTGGTAAACATATGCGGGATATTAATTGATCCTAGCGCATTATTAAGCAGTTGGCTAACGTCGGGAACTAAAGCCCGGAATTCCTGATTACTTTTTTTTATAAATCACCATAGTGCCTAGTGCACTACAGGATTACTGCACCCTCATGTCTCTATGGAGATCAGGGAAGGGAAGGGAAGGGAAGAGGGATGACAGCTGGAATAGCCAGGTTGCAGGATCCACCCCTAAGCTCTGGATTCCCTAATGGAATCTCGATTTCGGACAAATAGAAGGATTCCGAGTTTAGAGCTTAGGAAGTAATACAATTATTTCGCCAAGTTAACAAAGCAAAGAAGATTAGAACAACTGAGCAACACAAAGTAAAATAATTCAGTCAGAATCATGGAACAATTTTTGGGCTGCTTATCATAAAGACTTTCTCCCACGGTTGTTTCCAGCTTTAAAGTACTTCAAACTTGGAGACCATTTATCTGACCATTTATCTAAACTATACCGTATGCTGTACAGCTTATACAGTTTCCACAATGAAAATGGCGGTTATTCAAATGAACAAATAAAATTAAAAACATGCACGAAATTGAATGATAATTTAGCAAGATGTTGACAAGACCTTCCTTGTTGAATTACCACCGTGTACATCTGCAGATATTTCAGGCAATTATTTTATTTTGCAAATCCAAAAAGGCGTGGTGTGAAGATCAGACATTTACTACATGTTGTTACACATGCAGCTTTTCGCTACATCAATAGATTTATTTTTGAGGCCATCTTATTTTTTTATTAATATTTTTATTTATTTATTTTATATTAAATAACATCTCTTATGGAAATAATAATGCAGATTTAATTTGTATTCATACTTGTCATAACATGAGTAACTTCCGACTACGGTAATGCTTCCGACTACGGTGCGGACGGTCCCGGGTTCGATTCTCGGCAGAGGCTCTCATTTATTCGACTAGCCGCGGTAAAGGTGTCACCCCTGAGCTTCCATTAAGGAGTAAGGAGCTTAGGAGTGGATCCTGCAGCCTGCCTAAACCAGCTGCCATTCCCCTTCCCTTCACATATCTCCATAGAGTCACGAGGGTGCAGTAATCCTATAGTGATTAACACTACGGCGATTAAAAAAACAACTTAACTAATCATCAAATTCTTCGTACAGTTTCATATGCATCATCGCTTAATCGCTTAACCAGTTTGTGTGGTGATAACTCCACTATTATTATCGACTGGCTGATTTTGATTAGTTAGTCCGAAATTTGAGTGCCACGTTCTAACCTCGCAAACTCACTGTCCATGACGTCATAGCTAGTAGGAACGAGACATTCGAAAACCAGTGTCGTTAGCTTTCGTGACTTGCAAATGGCGGATTAACCCGAACAATCGCATAGATAACTCGATCGAACACGAAGTAAAGGCTAGAAAAAGAAAAAAACCTACAAGAAGAAAAAGAACAGAAAAAAAAAGAACAGAAAAAAAAAAGAAAACAAAAGACCCCCATTTGTAAGCGGTAATAAAGGAATGCTGAGCGCTAGCATAGATGTGCCCACTTAACGACAACGGCGCTAGTCCCGTATACACAGAATGCATCCCACCCCCCTTCCACGAGCTTTCTGCCAAAAACAAGAGAAAATAAAAGCTTCAGACGGCAGCTGGTGAACTCCATTGCTAACTAACCGATTCACGCCTCCAATTAGACCTAATTGGAACGTTTAGTGTCTCGGCGTACGTGTAGCATGCACAGTCTCCGTACAAGAAGTGGATTTAATGGGGCAGGTACCCAGGGCCCACACCAACAGCGTAATCTAACCGCTGTTAAGGCAAGCGACACCCGCTTGGCTAAGCATATAACCCTCTCAGCTAGTCGCGTTCAATTTTCAGCAGAGCTCATTGAAAATCAGCATAGCGTGTACGATGAGGACAGCGCCTGCGATCTCTCGGAGTCACGATGCGCCCCACTCTCAAGCGCAATTGAGCGTGACTGCGTGACTGGGTCTTTATGCTATAGTCCAAAGTTGCATGAATTCTGATCGACTTAGAAAAAACTAAAATCTTATTCGTTAATGTCAAAAGACCTTTCCATCGCGAAAATTTTGCCCAACATTTGGAGGAGTTCGTTTCAGACGCTGTGTATGACCGTTAACAATGGTAAAATGCAATATTCGATACAAAATTCATATTTTTACCAATTATTTTTGTCAGGCGATATTGCGTTGCTACATAATTGCTTGATATTTCATCGTTTCTATGGTTTAGAAAAGCGCTCTTTCAACATAGAAAAAGTTGCAAATTAGCTAAGGTAATTAAAAGTTTAGAGAAGTTTAGAAAAGAGGGGGGGATTTAATTTTTAAAAAAAGCATAAATCGTGCAACAGATCGTCATGAGTAACATACTATGACTAATTTAAAAAGAAAACGAGATAGTTAAAACAAAAAATATTGCTATATTTCTGTGCAAATCCACATTCCCAATCTCCCAACGACCGCCATTATCCATTTCACCATTTCACCTCCTCTTACAAAAGTTGCAGTACGACAGGTGAAATGAGCACATTTTTCGAACAATCATTTCTTTGTTTCAGTTCGAGTATGTTCGAACCGATTTTTTTGTTTATATTTTACAGTTAACTGTGAAAATAGGGGTCACAATTCTACGATTTGACCAGGGTATCGACTTTGACAGAGAAAGCCCCGCGCCAGTAAGTCCACAGCCAAGGAACAGCTTTTGATAAAAAGAGCAAAGAAAAAAAACCATGGCCGTTGGGTGTTATCGCTCTTCTTTCCCCCTAATTCCAACGGAAAATTCCCTGACCGCTTTCCCCTAGTTCCAAGCTTTTTTGTTTTGGCACTAAATGACCCTTGGATTGGATCCACCAGAAGGCACCGATTGACCAAAACCTGGAAATTGTTCTGCGTGCATGAAACATATTGAAATTATTCCAGGCAAGGATCAGCAATTTAATAAAGGCTAACAACTGTGCGCAAATTAAGATTTCTATCAACGAATAATCTACGTGTCGAGTCTTAAAATTCAACCAAACAAATATTAGTGCGCTATATTTTTTAATCATCACTTTTTTTTTTAAACGGATAAACGATGAATGAATCGTCGATCCTTTAGTTTACTCGGCCTTATTGGAGTGGGAAGAAAGTGCTGGTAATGCTTAACTAATCATCTTTAGGATTTGAGAATCTCTTGTATTGCTTGCTAGTCAAGACAGGAATTGCAAAAAAAAACAAAAAACCGCACTATAGAGAACACCAAATGAAACGATATTCAATAAGTAATATTCCCCTAAATCTAAAACATTATTCTTATTATCACCATCATTTCCAATTCACCATCATATTTCCCTATATCTTTAACATTATTCTTATTATCACCATCATTTCCAATTCACCTTCATATTTCCCTATATCTTTAACATTATTCTGATTATCACCATCATTTCCAATTCACCATCATATTTCCCTATATCTTTAACAATATTCTTATTAATCTTAAACATATTTATTCGTTTAAAATCGAAAATACGTTGCACCATATTTTTTTCCTTAGCGATAAAAATTAGCCAATCAAAAATGATTTATTTATATTTGCAAATATTACTAATTTTGATTCTTTCGTTAAAGATACAAAGAATTTTGACTGTCCGATAAAAAATTGGGTAAACAGTAAACCACATCACAGTAGGGATAAACGTTTTGGGCAATCTAGGAAATACGCGAACGCGCTGCGCGCACACCATAGACTACCAGTATATTAAACGCAATGGAGCGCGATGTGTTTCGGTTACGTTAGTCGGACACGAAAAAAAAAAAAAGATATTGGCCGGATCCAATTTAATTGGAAAGTAATTCTGCTTGTTCTCCGCAGGGATGTTTGCGACACGCCCCAACCAGCCAGAAACAACTCACCATAGTTTATCTAGGGCTTCTTCAATTGAAAGCAACTTGCCCATGTTTCCAAGCGATTCTACAATAGCTGCATCAACGGAATTTCAGCAATGGCTACCCACTGTCGCTGCTATTTGGCGACCAGCCTAGCGAATCACGTGATGCCAGCGTATGTTGCGATGACGTCATACTGGGTCGGTTGTCATGCAAACAGCGAAATTTATTTCCTGGCCGGTTGCAGTTTCGAACAGGAGATTAGTTGGAAAGTCCAACATATTAGTACCGGTATGCAAATTGTTTGGTGATCGCATTTGGGTCGGACACGATTACCGGTCAACATGGTCGTTTAATCGGAAATTGATCTTCGAAACGGCGAATGAAGTTTCGGAACACTAATAGCAATGTGTCCAATCTTTAGTCCACAACCCATGAACATAGATCGATATTAATTTGCGACTGTACTCACCGACTACACAATGGGGTCGTCTTCGTTCTGCATAAGCAGTGACGCAACGCATTCAAAATAGCTGCCGTCAATTTAACAATTTTTAAGTTAGGTTAGGTCACTCGATCTTATCGACTCTTTCAGCTTTTGGGAATATCAAAGACAATGCAGTTCTCCTAAAAAAGGTTTACTTATTGAGTTGACATTTAAAATATGAATATTATTAAACATCATTGTTCTGCGTAAAGGCTGTTTTTCACTTGGCGAACAATCGCGGCGAATGCAGCTAAAGCGCGCAAATTGCAGCAAGAGTACAGCAACTAGGCGGCACTGCACGTGAGTTGCGAATGCATTCGCGGCGAATAG
>JAUJYS010001915.1:0-16016 GCA_033995665.1 Melogona broelemanni
GTCACCCCTGAGCTTCCATTAGGGAGTCCAGAGATTAGGGGTGGATCCTGCAGCCTGGCTATACCAGCTGCCATTCCCCTTCCCTTCCCTACCCTTCACATATCGCCATAGCGACACGAGGGATAGTATTCTTGTAGTGATTAGCACTACAGTGATTTAAAAAAAAACAGTATTGTTTCTTGTAGCCACTATTATGGGTTACGCTGACGCAGAACGTCGAGTGGACAAACAAACGTAGACAAAAGCAATAGAAACCTTAAGTTCCTCTGATGATTTTCCTTTATTATCTTAACAAGAATTATCAACTGTAATTTGAAAAAACTTTTTGAAATAATGTCTACAGTAATTATGCCCATTGTGCAATTTGCAAGTGACTTTGTTTAATTGAGCATTTGGTTATTTTTAATTGTGAAAGTAAGTTTGTTTAAAACGTGTTTTTGTTGGAACAGAAAGCGGAGTGGATGACGACGACCTGTAATCATGCGCTCTATGCCATCGTGGATGTGTTCACACAGTACTACGATATCCTCGGACCAATTTTGTTAGACGACTTGTACGTGCAACTCCAGTGGTGTGTCAAGCAAGGTAAGCATATTTTGAGCATTTCTGGTCATGCTAGCCAGTGTTGCGACAATCACATGTCAAGTCTTGATAGATATTCCACCATCAACCATCATCTCTCTTGCTTTCAAATACATAGAAAATGAACAGTTGGCGAGATCTGGTACCAACTGTCTGGAGAATCTAGTCATCTCCAATGGTGCGAAATTTACAGAACAAGTGTGGGAGAAGACGTGTTGGACCATCATGGATATATTCAAGAGCACCATACCTAAAGCGTAATCCATGCTTATTTATTTACTTGGAATCATATTTGCCATTTGTTTTAATCACTCTTTTTAATTATTTTCATAAATAAAATTGAGTCGCATTTGCCAATGAAAGAATAATAACTGAGACACGTTGCAGTAGGGGATATTTTCTAATTGTATTTAGCTTTTTCTTCCCTGTTACCGTAAAAAAATTGTTTTCACTTTCCATTTTGCTTCTAATTTGAAATATAAGTCACTGTATAACTTGATATTATGTGGTAATGACACACTGTAAGGAATATCATGTTGCCTGACCATAATATTTCCAGAACCTCGTCAAACCTAGAGTATTTGTTTCACCTATACGACAATCCTTCCCAGGTTGCTAAAAAATAAATACCGTGAATTTGTTTTAATGACTTGTTGCCTTTTTAATCAAAATTGCAGGTTATTAACTTGGACGCCCGAATCGAAACCGTACAATACCATTGAGAGCAGCGTTGAACAGCAGACCCAGACCGCAACTAGCGAGATAACGCAGCAACAAGCAGTCAAGGTAATTATACACTGTAACATGGCGCGTTTCATTTATTTTTATCATTACACTCTGCCGAATTCAGTTTGTCACAGTGAAAACCGTCTGTGTAACTCTAGATTTCCAAAAAGGTAACCATCCTCTTGCATTGCATACCTATGTTACACGTGCAATATGAAACATGCATTTCTTAACGTCTTCACGCGTGATTTTGTCAGAAAAAATGTACAGAAGCACGCCGAGTCAGATTTAAGGTTTTATCAGGTTGCTGGACTTGTATTGTGCAAAACTTGTCGCGATGTCGATTAATTTGGTTTCACTCATGATTTCTACTTTAGAATACAAACAATTCGAACGCGTCACATGGAAACAAGGGAAGTAAAGATGCTCCTGCGATTATTGCTTACACGGAACCGAAAAAATCGCCGACCAGTCGTAAGCAAGCATTGGAGTTCCTTTGCATTTCGTTTTTCGGTTGTCTCCGACATGCCCAACCTACTCACGTGTTTTTTTTCGCGTGTTTTGACAGACTCTCCGCCGACCCACAAGGATTTTTCTGGTCTGCTCATCAAGTGTGTTGTACAACTGGAGCTGATACAGACGATTGACAATATCGTGTTTTTCCCCGCCACCAGTCGGAAGGAAGATGCTGAGAATCTAGCTGCTATTCAGGTTTGTCGAAATGAGGAGTTATAAAGAATTTGCGAATCTTCTTTTACCTGTCAGCGCCCTAATCTGTGTTGGCTATTGGTTTCCGATATTTTATAGGCGGATATGCTTCAACGGGACCCGTCGTCGCCAGAGGGAAGTCAGCAACGCGAAGAGCAGGGCATGTACCCGTTTCTCAGTTCACCTCAACTGCTTCTACTGGCTGATTGCCTGATGGAATCTCATCGTTTCGCCAAGACATTCAATGGCAGCCAGGAACAGCGAAATCTGCTGTGGAAGGCCGGCTTCCGTGGCAGCTCCAAGCCGAACCTTTTGCAGCAAGAAACACAGAGTCTGGCCTGTGTCATGCGTGTCCTGTTTCGAATGTACAGTGACGAGTCACAGAGAGAGGCGTGGCCACAAGTGCAAAATAGACTTATCAGGTAAGCTATTCACAGCTCATACACTTTTCCCTTCTGCATTTCATTTAATTTTAAATGTAAGAGTTACGTTATACGATTTTATTGTCTATTTTTTATTTTAAATCTTAGCTTTATGGAGATCTTGAAGTGTTAACCAAAAAGCGAATTTGCAAGAAGCTGATTCCATTGAGTTTTTTTTAAACTGAATAATCCAATTTTAGTCGAGCTCCAACTTTCTGATTGAATTTACGGAGCGCTCTTACAATTTATAAATAGGGCGGTAGTTAAACCACGCGCGAGTCCTTAATTTCGCCAATATAGCGCTCTTATTTATGACTTCATACTTGCATGGACGCAGATCGTGGAGCCACACTTGCTGAACAAATTATTTAATATAAACTTCCCTTATTACCAATGTGAGCAAATTATTGCATAATTCCTTGTTCCGTACTTTCTTACAAATACTTGAACCTGTAACTATTTTTATTTACTGGTAACAATTTTATTTTGTTTACAGCATCAGTGGTGAAGCTCTGGAGTATTATTTATCTCTCAAATCGAAGGCACATCGTGATGCTTGGACTAGTCTATTACTCCTGTTGCTGACGAAGCTTCGAAAGATGCCTGATCTCAGGGTAAGCTAGAAAATTATTACCTGGCCAGCACATGCAGAAATCATTTGAAAAAAGCATGGCTTGCTTCATTTTATTATCTTGCTTGATGACATTTGTCCTGGCTGAACGTTTACAATAGCAATATTTTCCGATTTCGAAACATGGAATTTAGTTTGTTACCTCTTGTTTATCCTTATCCAGTTTCGAGCTCACGTTGGCGTTTACTACCCGTTCCTCTGCGACATGACCTGCATGGATCTGACGGCCGAGCTCCGAGCCGTTCTTCGGCAGTTTTTTTTGAGAGTGGGTCCCGTTTTCAACATCTCACCGGCGCAGCCTCAGATTCAGCAAGAACAGCAGAACAGGAACAACGACCGATAACACTTGTCACGTTTTAACACGCGCTCTAGAAGGAAATAAATCGTGAGATCTAGTTTTATCGGGGGTCAATTTTTTAGAATGATGCTGGTGGGGAATGGTGAAATGGGTTCATGGGGATTTGACGAAAAAGTATTGGATGAGCGCGGATTACAGAGGCGAACTTTAAAAATGAAGTCGAATATTAATTTTTAAAAAAAATTCAGTTTTGTGATGGACAAGATAAGATTGCAAATTTTTCCTGCTATTGGCAATGTCCTTTGCCAGGGAGTCCCTGTTCGAACTTTGGCAACTTCGAAACGCAGTGTTTGTTACGTGTTGCGGTATTTTATGATTATTTAGAGTTCGTCTCACGTTGATTTTCTCGTCCAGCGTGACTCGGTGACTCACCCTAACCTGCAGAATGGAGCCAAGAAATAGGAGAAATCTAGGGGTTGGGGAATTTATAGTGAAAATCGTCTAAGAGAAATTTATGGGTAACTGGCTGCATGCAAAGCTGTCTTATCGACACGATCAACTTACCTAGGTGAGCGCGAAAAGGGGATTACTGATTTAAAATAGGTCTATAGATTAGCCCTGTATTATATAATGTTATTTATAAAAGAAATATAACTGAAATTTACAGACTCGCATTGGGTTGTCACTAGAAATTTTTCTTTTGAATTGATGGCTTATGTTACGAACTTGTGGCACCGGCGACATTCGGGTCAAACTTACTAAAATGTAGGTCAGTTGAAGATTGAATTTGTTGCACGAAATTCGAGGTGGCTTTCGTGTAAATGTTTGAGCATGCATTTCCTTCCTTTTTACAAAAACTCAATTTAGTCTGGCAATGCACATTCCATCCAAATCGTTTATTTTCCCAGATGGTAATTTAGTGTGGTGCAACTATTATTATATTCGGAGACCATGCAAGCCTTGGCCAAAGTAGGCCAATTACAAGGTGTGATTTACAAGTTGATATCGAGCGACTCTTGTCAGCTTGCGTGTTAAAAGTTATTGGGTGCATTTAAAAAAATAGGATTTTTGAATTAGTCCAATATGCAATATATTCTCTAAGAAATTGGAAAGACATGGGTTAGGTCTCCACACCACATATTCCTACTTTCTCAATCTTAAATATAATTATTGGAAGCATATGCTATTTTGTTATCAACAGCCTTGTTTAAACGGCCAAGACTGTAATAAATCTTAATTTCTCTGTTTTGTAGTGTAGTATTATTGTCTTCAGTGATTTTATTTGGGAAGATGGCATGGTTACTGGATCTCTTGTAAAATAAATTGCAATATATTTCCGAGCGTTCATGTCATGTATATTTCGACAATTTTTATTCGATTTAGAATGCTCGCTACGACATCAATATGCCTGCTCCCCAGAATTGTAATTCAAGTTTTGCAGAATGTTGTACAGATGTTATAGTTTGTCATTATTTCTTATTCATATGTTTAATATTAATTAGTGGTTATAAAATAAATATAAAGCATCATTCTTGGTAACACTTGGTGACCCATTTCTGTTTGACCGTATATGTTTTACTGTGTAAATTCAAATGCATGCCACATCAATCTATCCAGTCACAGGAAATTCTGCTAGCCAGTCGCGAAAAAGCATGGTTTTGAGTGCGGAACGGCAAAGCAGAGGCCAATCCTGCAAGCTAGAGACAATCTTCGCAAAGAGAAACTTCAAAAAACATCCTCCCCCAAGAAATAGTTGAAACCCCCACCCTTCCAATTTTCAAGTCTCGACAACGGGCAGGTTGCACCCGGCCCACCTGTGAACACCACCAAAAAGAAACCTTCAAACAGTCACATCAGGAGTCCCGTCATCAGGAGTCAGGAGGCTCTGTCATTGCCCCACTTCTCTACACCATATTCTTCAATGACTCCTGTGACAATATCTCTTCCCACTGCCTCCTGTATGCTGATGATACAACCATGATGCGGAAAATCACCTGCCTCGAAGACAGTCTCCTTCTCCAAGCCGACTTTGACAAATTCCTCACATGGTGTATAACATGAAAACTATTCTCCATATATTACAATCTGACCATCCTGGACCCCGCCACATTCATTACAAAATCAGATAGTCAATGCAGAGGACACTCGGCGCGGCGATTACCTCATCTACAATGTACCTCATCTACAATGGTAATGGCATACTATACCATACTATGATCTAAACCTATTGGCAATCGAAGCGAGGTCTTCTGATGACGTCACATTTGACTTCAAAGGTGCCGCTCGTTCACCGAAAAGCTTTCACTATCTACTATCGGTCCATAGCGAGTCACGACTAATATCGATCTATTTTCAATAATGATATTGCCCATCCCTACAAGCTCTCCTTGAAAACGACGCCATTCTGCCATCGGAGACTCATGTTGGGCCACACCTAGAGATTGTAATTTATCGTGAAACGTAAACGCCAGCTCAAAACTTTTTGAATAGCACATAGTTTGCTCTCGAAATGGCTGGCAGCACGACCACCAAAAGTTTGCGAAGTTTGAACAACGTGAGCGTGAGTCGAACCAGCAGGACGCGAAGTTCACATTGGAAACGGCCAATTCTGCAAGACGCCTTTTGTACGGACCTCCAGAAAGCAAGTTACCTGTCCGGAATCTACTCGTTGGTAAGAATAAACTAGCCTTGGAAGTATACGCTGACCCTCCCAAATTAAATTTGGCAACGGTATGGGAATCCCCAGCTCGGGAAGTGCCCCACAAGGACCAAACATCCTGATTCTAATTAAAAAGCGACAAGTGTGCAAATATGTGACCCCACCCTAATCCTGATCTACCCTAGCTCTGGGGAATTGGCACTCCTAATAATCAAGTTCTAATCCGGCAAGCATGACCCTTATTTGGTCCATGTGTAGTCACCGAACTAGCGTTACCTTACCTTGGCTAAACTTGAATGAATACTCTGTAGTACGGCCGTAAAGGGTCAAAACTTGGGCCATAGGTCGGGGCCTCATGGCATGCTATTAAAAATACCAAATGCGTGACTCATTTACATCCAGCTCGTTAAAAGGGTTCCGTTCCTACTAACGGGATTTTCATTTGCTCTTTCCAGGTGATTGCGTTTTTTACCCTGACACATTCTGTGTTCGACTTGTACTGCTTGTCCGAGGCCCAACCTGGAAGAAAGCATTTTGGTTTTTACCCAGTCAGCTTTGATTTTGTTTACTCTGGAAATCATATCGGTAAGCTTTGCCTGTGTCACCTTGTGATTGGCCTTGTCGTTGAAACGAACAGGCATTTTAAAAATCGTTGTTCTGAAAACAGTCTTTGGTATTACGTTTTTATTCGTCGATTCGATGTATTTCGCCAAGCATGTTTTACCAAAGAGCCCTTGAAAGACCCCCTGTAAATGACGTTTTGTAGAGTGGCGATCGAGACGGGCGTGATCGTTGGTTCAATTCCCGGTCGAGGCTTTGGGATGAAATCGTACGGCCATTTTTTGGTAATATACGTTGATGCGTGGGAACCGTGCCTGTACCTAGTCAGGTCCACAATTCCTACCCGAGCAAGATTACCAGGGTGTATCCTGGGGACTGACTGGAACTTTGGTTGGTTCAGGGAGACGAACAGTGACCAAGTCTGATCAAAATTGCTCGGAAATGATTAGAGTTTCCACCAAGATTTATGTTGGTAATATTAGGGACACTTGTTGCTCGAGTCTTGGCTCGTTTAAATGATCCTGGTTCTTGTCCCTTTCAGTACGCGCCCTTCTACTCGGAGTGGCCGCTCTTTCAGCCTTGTCAGCCTTACCTTTGCTGGTATCATCTTTCATTCTCATCTTGGGTTTAAGAAAGGTAAGTTGATGCCACTTAGCCACCATTCAATTAACATGGCTTTCTTTCTCACAATTTTCTTACAATTAATTTACGAGTACTTTTTGCGCGGAGCTGCGTATTGTATCTATGTAACTTTTTTGGAGTAAAATAAATTACCGGTATATATTGGACATTATTAACTTAATAAATTCGTTATCTAACCAGGGGATATCTCCAGGCGCGTTTAACTTGCCATCTAAATAAAATTGATTTTCTAATTAAATTTTTAATGTATGATTTTTCATGACCATGAAATGATAATCTTTTACCCAATCCTAAAAAAATACAGGGCACGGAAAATCTTGTTACCTCAAGGAAAACAAGGCAATGCGCCTTCTCCTAAGTAAATAGTCTCGAAATTTAGTTAAAGGGCAATATGGGGACTTGGTGCACGACGCATGTCTTCTTGCCTTGCACTGCTATGATTTTGCACCACCAAGAGATCAAAATGTATCGATGCGACATTTTGCAAGCCGCAAGAGATGACTGGATTGACTAATTTGATTGTCGGAAAGTCCCTGTTACCTTTACAAATATAGAACACGAGAGACCGTATGTCGAGTTGATTGAAAGTTGTCTGGTTCATTATTATGATCGTCCAAAAACTTTTCACTTGTTCATTACTTGTAGGAACACGAGAGTCGTTTTCGTCCATGGCTTTTCTTCATGTCCATTTTTACGGGCTGGCGAGTGGCAGCTGTGCTATTTTGGTCCATTGCAAATGTAAGTAGAATTCAACCAAACGCAAGCAAGAGTTTACTGTTGTGTGGCTTGTGCTGGTTGTGGCATTTGTGGCATTTATAATAGTAGGATTTTCTATTATTTAATTGGAATTGGTTTTTGTTAAATATCGAATTTCATTGTGTACCAGGATTCATTAATCAATATTGTTGGCAAGAGAGCAACCGCCATTGAATCATCTTGAAATATTCTTTCTCGTATTCTAACTTGCTGTCATTTTCTTGACAGGACATGATGTTTGGATATCATATTGCCATGTTGGTACTGTGGCTCATGATCTTGCCACTAAATGTGAGTAGTTTTATTAGTAATTGCAACTTTTCATGGAGCATGACATTTCAGGAGAAATTTGCTATAAGTATTTTTAATTTCTTTTTTATGCAAATCGGGAATTTCATCTTTTTATTATACTTTTCCCATTTTTTTAGCCTCATTTTCATGTCATGTTCAAGAATTGTAGTTGTGAATAAACATGAAGATGAACGTGTCTATTTTCAGGAGTATTTCAGGCACGCCCACTTACTATTTCTTTTTTTTTTTCAATTTATTCTAGTTGTTTTGTTTGGTGGTTGTTTATTCGAACTACCAAGATTTATCAGACATTACTCGCCTTGAAGATATGGCACAACTGAAGGTAACAACGGTTTTCCAGTTACTGCGAAAATATTTTTTACACGTTCCATCCTGGTTCCATAAAGCTAGCTTGAGAAAGCTCTTGCATTTACATGATAGCCGCTATCCTGACTTGTTTTCGCGCTGGATTGTAATACTCTTATCAAGAGATGCGCTACCTTTTTCGAAAGCCCTTCGTAAGATCCAGTTAGAGAGTCTCATCTGGGGATCATTCAAGCTCTAGGAATTGGAATTCTTGCTTGTTTTGAAAAGCTCCATGGGACAGTGATCGTGTGGCTCCATAAAACCAGGATCTACGAATTTAATAGCTTTTGTGAATCTCGTTACATGTAAAAATTGTCATGTTGCGTTTGAGATCATGACTCTCCATTGAGGCCATGATCTTCTTGTCTCATGATTGATTAATTGACACGGGATATAATTCATGTTTCGTTCACAGATGGGCACCCTGAGCAGCTTGAACACGCACAACTCGCATTCCATGCACTCTATTCCCTCGGTCCATTCGCCATCACCCAAGGCCTCATCCATGGGAAGTGTTTGAAAAAGATTACAAGACGTGTTACATGCGTGTTAGACGCCTCCTGTTAAGGACCACAAGAGTGATTTTCGGCACGGAGACAGACTTGATAAATGATGAGATTTGGTTGGACGAGATGACATCCCCTTTATCACGATTCCAAGAACAAAGACATGGTAAACCCAGAATCTGCATTGGGCCAGGTTAGCGTCCAAGCCACTTTCCCCATTAATATATCGTGACCACGTACATGGACATGTTCCCTTATTAATTCGTCCGAACGACTTGTAGCCTAGGCGGTAAAGCGACCGACTTGGTGGTGCAGGTGGTCCCAGGTTCGATTCCTGGCGCGGGCTCTTTTTAATTCGACCCCGGGGTAATGAAAACATGCTTCATTCTTAAAGTGCATGAGCACTAAGTGTATAAGACCGCCTCTATTGCTTTCCACTACCGTGATTGCACACAAGGTTCCATTACCAAATTTCAAATTGATATATTTACTAGAAATTCACGGGGTGTGTCAGTATTCTAAGATCTTATTTAGTGGAAATGTGTACAAACGGGGAGAATAAAGTTTTGGGTACACGTTATCTGACCCAACAGGGCTTCTGGGTTACGGGAAGTGATAGCTAGACGAAAGAAAATTGATGTGAGTTAATAAAGATAGCAATACAGTTTAATGAATAGTTTTGAAACGATTCATCTTTTAAATGGATCTTGAAGGCGTATTGGAATATCGCGAGTTACTTTGGAATGATCTTGCCCTCCTGCTCAATTTATCCATGGCATGGTCAAGGCCAGAGTAAAAGAAGTCCGTGCTATCGACGTGGGTTTTATCATAATCTTGTCTAGAAATCTCCATGTGAACCAAGTGGCGTCTTTTGTGTGGTAACATGATTTACATTCCAAGCATAATTCAACTGGCATAATCAATTGAAATAATTAAGCATAATGAAACTGATTGAGCAATATTATATCTTATTAGATTGAACATGGAAATGACAAGAACCAAGTATCTTGTTTCATAAATAGGATGTCACCAAATAGTTGTCCACTTTACACCTTTTTATTTTATATACATGTATTTTTTTTGTGTTCAGCGAATTTTTTTTTTAAACAATGATTATCTGCCAGCATTTTAAGTGCGACACTTTATAAGCTAAAAATG
The DNA here is from genome assembly GCA_033995665.1 of Melogona broelemanni. Lineage (NCBI taxonomy): Eukaryota > Metazoa > Arthropoda > Diplopoda > Chordeumatida > Chordeumatidae > Melogona > Melogona broelemanni. The sequence goes on from JAUJYS010001915.1 coordinate 10,307, forward strand.
ACATGGTTTCAGTTGAAGGCCCCTTAACTTGACACGGTATTGCAGAATTTCACGTGCCTTACACCTAGAATCTTATTTTTAGCCCTTCACATGAAATGCCTCTTGTGACTTGTCTTGTAGTTGAGAAATCTCTTATGGTGTTGTTCTGAGCTCGTTTTGGCTCTTTACCACCTTTATTTTATATGTGTTGTCTTTCTACACAAGATACATGTACATTCCATATTTAAATATGAATTATTTTTATGAATCTCACGCGTAATCTCCGTCCAGTTGAGTTTTTTTTAAAAGTCATTGTATATATGAGCACTGTATCGCCTGTTGACCCACTATGAAGAATGAATGAATTTTTTATCATTATTTTTTTCTTCACGTATCTGGATAATGCGGTTGTGTTTTCTGCATAAAAGACATTTTATTTTATATTACATATTTATAGGACCATTACTTAGATTTACTTGACACAAAGTGCCTGAAAAATCTTTTGGACACTCAGTGTGTCAGGCAAGAAGGCTTCTTTAAAAAATATTTGAACATAATTTTTATTCATTTTTATTTTGCGATTTTATTGACTAATCGTTTTGATGGGGGAATGGAAAATGAATGGAAATTCATTTTTTTCGTGAATATTGAATGAACGCGTAATTTATAATTTTCGGACTTATAAATGTGCTTGAAAATGTCCCAATTGTTGAAAATGTTGAAAGCAATTGAACAGTGCATTTATATTTTGACACATATCTACATGCAAACTAATGAATGTCAAGATCTTACCTGGATGCGATTTTCATTGCTTCACCTTTAAGCATGATCCATTTGGCATTTAATTTTTTTTCGATTTTAAGCTAGATCATGAAAAAAGGATTTAACATTTTTCAAACCGTAAATGCATCATGTTCAAATGCAACCAGCCAACCTTTTCAACAGGCATGCGCCCAGAAATACCAAGAATGCATAATGCACAAGAATGCAAGATACGCATGTCCATTTTATCACCAAGGATCCATTAAAATATTAAAAATTGGGTTAACAAGCCCACATGACTTGTTCCAAGTAATCAATCAAGTGACTTGTTTGAAGACGTGAGGCCTTTAATTTCTTCATCCAAGCACTGTTAGTTTTTTTTTAAACTTTGTAAGACTTGATCTAGACATGTTGCAGGACGACCGTGAATAAAACATTTTTTTTACGAGACTTGTTGCTAGTTTCCATTTTTTCAAAGAAAGGAACATCTAGTTAGGCGGCAGTGTTGGGGAGTGAGTGAGTAACGGTCCGAAAATGAGGTGTTACCACCCTTACTTTCAATTTTTAGCAATTGTTTAGTTACTTTTTTCATAAAGGTTTTTTTTGGAAACTGTTTGGTTACTACTTTTTGTAAAGGTATCTTTTTTCAAGACGTTCTTTTTTGTTTGGTCACAATTACATTTTTTACAATTTGTGCAAAAACTTGTAAACGCGAGAACGTAATTAGGGGGATCCATAGGTCAATTTGCCAGGAGGATTAGGGGGGTTCCACCACCAGAGTTGGTCGATCATGATTCTGCATTCGCAAAATGCCTGCTGGCAACAAAGATTCTGACTAAAATGTTTCACAAATTAAAAAATTTCGCGCTGCCCGCGCTTTTCTTTCACGACTACCTCACAATTAAGAAAAAATTCGCTGCACGCGCTTTTCCCTTATTTGTTTGAGTAACAGTACCATTTTTTTAAAAACAATTTCGCTGCACGCGCCCAAGATTAGTATACAGACGTATATTAATCTTGGCGCACGCCCATGTTTCCGTGGAAAGTCAGGGGAATTAATTTAGACCAGAATTTGGAAAGTTTCTTTTCTCTTTGTTGCAATTAAAATAAAAAAATGCGCTGCGCGCGATCTTCACTTTTGCTAAGTTGCTTTTATACGTTTAAAAAAAAAATGGATCTAAACCGTTCCTTTCTAGGAAAAGGAACCTAGGCATTCTTAAGTTCCTCAAAAAAGGAACCAGTTTCTATTCATCACTTCGAGGCAGACAAAGTTTTTTAACGAATCTGATCGTTCTGGGCAGTGGGCACAGCCAATGAACGAATGAGACGGCATATACATGGAATTTGAGAACCATTGTTTTTTTTTCTTCTCTATCGCTCTCTGGCTGACTGAATTGAAAGTGCAGTGCACAAACCACTTGACTACTCGGTGTGGGCGCGGAAACCGCGTTAGCTTTTTTTTTAATCTTGAGAGAAGAAAAAAAAAGTTAAAAAACTTTTGTTGTTGTTCGGTGTGACGTGCTGGATAGGCGAGCCGATCGCCAAAGCTCGTTCTCTCTCTCTCCTCCAACGCGATTACGATTTTCTCTCCCGCGCGCACACACAAACGACTGCAATTTTTCTGACGGTCGTCGTATCGACGAAACCTTGAGGTCAGCGAAAAGTAAAATTCGTCGAACGCGTGTCTTGACCGTATGTCCTCAAGGAATAACCGAAAACAGTCGCCCCCCCAAAAACAACGGACATAAAACGCCAGCACCACCTGTTGGCACAATCGTACAACAAACGCACGCCGCTCTGGCTTTTATTTAATCGAGCGTGGTGGTGATCCCTCGTTTTTCAACGTTTGCGCAGCGCCGGCCTGTCCCGCTGAATCCTGGCTTACAGAAATTGTTACGCGTTCGTGTCCGTGTGGATTAAAATATCTCGTCAATGGCGGCCGAATCGGTGACGGTGTCCGTGCACCAGCACGAACAGCCGGCCCAACAACAATTACTCCAGCTCCAGCAAGATGTCATTCAGTACAACGGCAATGGAACTAAATCGGCGACGCCTCAGGAGGTCTACCTGGAAACGGTGAGTTTACTTTACGAATTCTTTTGCCACAGGAAATTTTTGATAACTGCTGGGCAGTTTGGCGTGACCACTTGTGTGTTGTACTAGACTTTTGCCATTCAATGTATACAGTAGGGAATAATAATAGCAAATTAGTCTCTACAGTAAGCAAATGTTCATCTCTGGTAAAATTAAATGTTTATGAGCACCAAAAACACAAAATGATGAGGTGCACATAAGGAACACGAGATAGCAATGATAATGCAAATTGTTAAAAGCACGTTAATTCGAAGGACAAAACGCGATAGTTCCATTTCTTGAGATACAAATTATATTGTACTTCAATGTTCAAAAAGTGGTTAGTTCACGGCCAGTTGTTCGTTGTTCGTGTCAGTCGTAATGGGTAGCACGATGGACTTCTAATCCAGAGACCCAGGGTTCGAAAAATTATTTGAAACTAGAATTTGGATTGTCATCAACGGTAGCGATTTCAGGTTGTCAGCTGTTGACTATTGTTGTCGGCTGTTGACTGCTGTTAGATAAAAAAAAAATCACGATCCTTTAAAAAAAATCGAGGTGCTGCGCGTGCTTTTCCTAACTTACACAGAGTAGATTTTTTTTATTTGAATTTTCTAACATCGACACGATCGCTCCTCCCAATCAATCAGACTCCACCACTTTTTTGTGCAAATCGGACACTACCAGTACCGAATTGAATACAGAAAACTCTCCGGAAAATACTCTGGAAATACTCGGGATCTAATACAGAAAACTCTGGAAATGAGGGCACCCACCGGAAATCGAACCCGGGATCGGCGCAAAATATTTTACACTAGCTAGCTTGCTGTTACAACGGTACGCCAAATATTTTACACAATCCAACACATCTGTTAACGATGTCCTGTAACTAATCGCATGGCAAGCCTATATCCGCAATATTCCCATCACTTTACAATTACAAGTTAATCGCGCTGTTTTCGTGATGACTTGCGCTGTTGCAATTGCTCAATAGCCCGCTCACTTTACGACCAGGGCCCACTCATTTTTTTTTTGACAGAGCCCAAAGTTTCTGGTTAGACAGCTCACCTGCGCGCATGCGGTCTGAGCAATTGGAGAAGCGCAGCATGGTTCAGTGGCTCTCAAACTGTGGACCGTGATTCGTCTAGCCTAGTCGGTATTGCAAGTTGCAACAGACCCAGTCCCGGTTTCGATTCCCGGCGCAAGCTCTCATTTAATCGATCCCGGGGTAATGGTGAAAATGTGCCCCTTACACATCGCCATAGCGACACGAAGAGTACAAAACCACCTGTAGTGTCGTCAGTACACTACAATGATCAGGAATAAAATAGCTGGCAACCACAAGTGCGGCAATTCAAATTCACTAGTTCTGTAATCGTTCCATCTATAAAAAAAACATCGACATTTATTTAGTTCTGCCAGTGTGTTTCTAGTCCGGATGTTAAAACGCCCCCGGGCCAAACCGCAAACAGGATTGTCAAAACCAAAGGGTTGCGAAATGACGCATTGTAACGTTCACGCGCACAATCAGTGTTGGGTTCGTTCCTTTTGAAAAGGAACCGGTTCCAGTTCCCGCTCCTCTGATGAAAAAAAGAAACCAGTTCCAGTCCCAATAGCAATTAAAAGGAACCTGGGCGTTCCTAGTTCCTTTTCCGTTCCTTCGACTAAAAAACATTTATGAAAAGAGGGCGAGTGGTGACGCTGGCACGAAAAATTCGGGAGATATCGGCCGAGAACCGAACCCTGCAGGTTATCGCAGAGTATGCAGGTTATCGCGGGTTCGGTTCTCGGCCGATACCTCCCGAATTTTTCGTGCCAGCGTCACCAGCGAGAACGCTCACCACTACAACACCGATAAAACTTTAAATTGCACCTGGGTGAAGTTGCATATTACAGATGCAGCAACTATTAATAAAAATCTATTAAATATTATAATAAATAATATAATAAGCAGCCGCAATTATTAAAAATATGCGTGTAATTGCAGTATTTGTAATTGTTATTCCGCTTCAGTAGATTCAAAGGAATTAAACCTGAGTTTAAGGACAGAAAACTTTTCCTATGTAATTTTCGAACGTAACTGTATATTACAAGTCTCGAGCATTCGCAAACTGAGCACAACGTCGCTCTTCTCCTAATAGGTCACTTGATTCACGAGCGTGAGCACATGTTAATGTAGCGCATATCCTTCGAACGTGCGTCTCAATTTCGCTACGCAGCAGCGAATAACAAAATATTGATGCACATGATGCAATGTATGCAAAAAAACTCCCGATGCTTTCAAAACTTCACTAATGTATTTTTATACTAGGGCGGTTGGTGCTAAGCACGCGTCAAATGAACCATGGCGCTCAGGTGACAATTTTGTCATTAGGTACGGTTCAAAATAAATTGCAAAGAAAAATTCGACGTAGAACTTTGCACTGTAAAATGTTCATCTCCTTTAAAATCCACAGCATGTACGCGTATGAAGACAAAAATACCAAATAAAATTGAGACGTACTTGTACATTAATATTTGTCGAACCGAGATGAGTCAACGATGAACGAGATTGTGAAATAAAACACAAAATCATAAAGTCATGCTGATGTTGAAAGCATGATAATTGCGTATCTTAAGTTCTAAAATTAGACCGAAAACAGCCGTTAGTTGAAAAACTTAAAAATTAGAATCCATGACCAAGGATAGAAACGGCAACGGTTGTAGTAGACTTGTAGTTTATTAGGTATAATAAAAGTACGAGTTTATACAGTTGAACCCGCGGAGTGTAGAAATTTAATTCGTTTCGCGGAGTGTAGAAGCTTAATTAAATTTCTACACTCCGCGGGTTCAACTAACCGCTGTTTTAGGTCTAATTTTAGAACCTAAGACACGTAATAATCATGCTTTCAACATC